>JARYGA010052472.1:0-46472 GCA_030545235.1 Helianthus tuberosus | reverse complement strand
CCTAAGGTGAGTTCACTGCTTTTCTCAAGCATGCATCCTGGGGAGGGATATCGGGTAACGTTCCGGGGAGGAACGCGTGTTTATCGGGATGTTTGTTATTGTACTCAGTATCTATCTCGTAAGATCCCTTACATCTACCGACAGTTGCCGAGGAGGCAACGAGGTTATTAGTTAATAGCGCTATTAGGTTTGGCACCCTCACACCGTACCGGGGAGGACGGTCGTGAACTAATTTCCTTAAAGCATGACCAATGTTTTGATAGAGACATTGGGGTTTGGGCAATCACATCTTGTAGCCATTTCGGTAATCGAGTAATGACAACATCAAATCAACAAATCATCTTATTAAACTGTTTTACACATGTGACTGGTAACTAAACTCGGTAACAAAACTTTGAACTCACCAGCGTAGTCTGACACACTTGTTTGCATGCTTGTTGGTCGTTAGCTGAGATACTTTGGGACTTGCTATCTGGAGCAGCTGGAGTGGGCATGGTCTTGCTGGACGTATTTATTTTATTGGTTAATGATACATTACATTGGTTTTAAAACTGGTTAACTTTGCTTCCGCTGATACTTTGGTTTTCATTTAAACTTACAGACAGTGTTTTATTTACAATCAAGTACTTTATCTTTTAATTGAATGCGTTTGATATAATTAGTGGCTCGTTGTTGGATCGTCGCACTCCTAATAGGGACATACCCTAGGTGGGAATTTGGGGGTGTGATAGTTTGGTATCAGAGCCACTGGTTATAGCGAACTTGGTTTTAAAAACGTTTTCATAAAACCAGACTATAACTGAACAGATCCGAAATCGACCATGACACTCAGCTCCAGATTGCAAGGTTTGTTTCCCGTTACTTTATGCATTACTCGTCTAGTAAGCACATACTTATTGCATGCATGAAACGATACGTTAGACATCATAGTACATTGATAGTGTAACACTACCCCTCGAATTCTGTGAATCATAATCATGTAGTACTTGATTCTGTGTTAATTGAATGCGGGGAGAAACTTCGAGCGCAAGTTAAGAGGCATTGAGATGAGCATGCAAGTCGCCTTATTATCATGGGTGCACACATAATAATAACGCGAGGTGCATGCAAGTCCCAGTGGGGCTTAACAAGCGTGAGAGGGATTCTTTCCTACTACGTGTGAACTTGGTAACCTATAGATTTCAATGTGATACCTGATTATTTTCCCCATTCTCGACTTCTAAATTCGTTCCCTCTCCTTATATAGAGTTATGAACGGACGTGGCGGACGAAATGGTGGACGTGAAGGTGGCCGCGGCGGTGGACGTAGCAACATCAATATGACTCATGCACAATTAACTAATCTGATTAACGAGCGCGTGGCTGAGGCATTGGCAGCCTATCAAGCTGGTACGTTATGTGCCAAAAATTTCTTTTACTCGTGTATCTTATGCACAACTCTTACCTTTGTGTTGTATTTCCTTACGTCCATTAGGTCAGCCAGCGCAACAGAACAACCCGCCCGTCTGCACATTCAAGACATTTATAAACTGTCCTGCTGGGGACAGAGTGAAGTTTGCTTCGGGCATACTCGAGGATGCCGCTCTGACATGGTGGAATGCCCAGGTTCAGCTGTTGGGTATTGAAGAGGCAAACGCCACCACTTGGGATGACTTTAAAGAGTTGATCAGGGATGAGTACTGTTCCCGTGATGATATTCAGAAACTAGAAAACGAGTTCTATAACTTGAAGATGGAGGGGTCAGAGATAGAGGCTTACACGAGGAGGTTCAACGAGTTAGCAATTTTATGCCCCAATCTGTCTAGACCTCCACCTCGAAGAATCGAACTGTATCTCAAGGGATTAGCTCTAGAAGTTAAGGGTTACGTCACCGCAGCAAACCACAACAATCTGGCACAGGTTGTCCACATGGCACACAAGATTACCGATCAAGAGGTTGAACACGGCAACTTACCGGCTCGCAAATCTGCCGCTACCTCTACTGCTACAGCACCAGCTACTACTCCTGCCACTGCCAGTAAGCGTAAGTGGAACAATGTGGACAAGGCGTCTAATTCAGTGCAGTCACAGAAAAGGGCAGACACTGGCAGTACTCGCAGCTTTAGCCAGTCGTCATCTGTTAATCTGAATCTGGGTTCTTATGTTGGGAAGAAGCCCCAGTGCAACAAGTGTTGTTATCATCATTTTGGGCAGTGTGCTCGAACTTGTCGTAGGTGTGAAAAGGTAGGCCACGAGGCCAAGGATTGCAGGGCTCCACAGCAAAAGCAGCAGAATCAGCAGTATCAGCGACAACAAGGGCAGCCACCTCAGCATAATCAGGGGTTCAGAAAGGGGTGTTTTCAGTGTGGAGCCGAGGGTCACATCAAGCGAGACTGCCCTCAGCTGAATCAGAACACGGGTAACAACAACAATGGGAACAACAGGGGAAATGTGGCGCGTGGGCGCGGGTTTACTATTGGAGCTGGGGAGGCGAGGAACGACGGCAATGTAGTTACTGGTACGTTTTCAGTGAACAATATATTTGCTTCTGTTTTATTCGACTCTGGTGCCGATTGGAGTTACGTATCTTTGGGGTTCAGTAGTCGTCTAGGGTTGAGTCCTACACCTCTTGTCACTAAACATATAGTAGAGATAGTTGATGGTAAAACGATTGAAGCTTCACACGTTCTGGTCGGTTGCAAACTAGATCTCATGGGTCAAGTGTTCGACATTGACCTGCTCCCTATTCCTCTTGGAAGCTTCGATGTGGTTATTGGCATGGACTGGTTGTCCAAGCATCGGGCGGAAATCCTCTGCAAAGAGAAAATCGTACGTGTTCCTCTCCCTAGTGGAGAATCTCTATCAGTTCAGGGCCATCGTAGTGGTGCTACGGTTAGCATTATTTCAGCAATGAAGGCTCTAAAGTGTCTGCGTAAGGGCTATCCTACTATCTTGGCTCTTGTTACTGATTCGCAGACAGACGAAAGGAAACTCGAAGATCTTCCAGTGGTTCGAGAGTTTCCTGATGTTTTTTCCGAAGAACTCCCTGGTTTACCTCCACATCGTCAGGTGGAATTTCAGATCGACCTCCAGCCAGGAGCAGCACCGATTGCCCGTGCTCCTTATCGCCTTGCACCAGGAGAGTTACCGGAGTTGTCGAATCAAATCCAAGAGCTGTTGGATAGAGGCTTTATCCGACCTAACTCTTCGCCCTGGGGAGCCCCTGTGTTGTTCGTGAAGAAGAAAGATGGGTCTTTCCGCATGTGCATTGATTATCGCGAGCTCAACAAGGTGACGGTCAAGAACCGTTATCCTTTACCATGTATCGACGACTTGTTTGACCAACTGCAAGGGTCAAGTTTCTATTCAAAAATCGACTTGAGGTCAGGTTATCATCAGGTACGAGTCAGAGAGGAGGATGTACCCAGAACAGCTTTTCGAACACGGTATGGCCACTATGAGTTTCTGGTTATGCCGTTTGGGATGACTAATGCACCAGCGGTCTTCATGGATCTCATGAACCGCGTGTGCAAACCGTATCTTGACGACTTTGTCATTGTTTTCATCGACGACATCTTGATCTACTCCAAGAGAAAAGAGGACCATGAGCGACATCTACGTCTTACTTTAGAGCTCCTGAGGAAGGAGCAGCTATACGCGAAGTTTTCTAAGTGTGATTTCTGGATTCGAGAAGTACACTTTCTTGGGCACATAGTTAACGAGATGGGTATACATGTAGATTCCGCGAAGATTGATGCTATACGGAATTGGGCGGCACCGAAGAACCCTTCGGAGGTGCGACAATTTCTTGGTCTTGCGGGATATTATCGTCGTTTCATTCGCGATTTCTCTAAGATCGCTCAACCTCTCACCTCCTTGACACAGAAGAATGTAGTCTATTCTTGGGGAACGAAACAGGAAGATGCCTTTCAGCTATTAAAGCAGAAATTGTGTAGTGCACCGATCTTGTCCCTACCGGAGGGTACGGAGGACTTCGAGGTTCATTGTGATGCGTCGATTCAGGGTCTTGGTTGCGTGTTGATGCAACGCGGCAAGGTGATAGCCTATGCTTCTCGACAGTTAAAGGTACACGAGAAGAACTATACGACTCACGATTTGGAGTTGGGCGCTGTGGTCTTCGCATTGAAGATTTGGAGGCATTACCTGTACGGTACCAAATGCACCATCTATACCGACCACAGGAGTCTCTAGCATATCTTCGACCAGAAGGAATTGAATATGCGGCAGCGTCGTTGGATCGAGCTTTTTAATGATTATGAGTGTGCTATTAAGTATCATCCGGGTAAAGCCAACGTTGTAGCAGATGCTCTCAGTCGCAAGGAACCAAGACAGAAGCGGGTTCGTGCTCTACAGCTTACTATTCACTCTGATCTACCTGCTCAGATCCGTTCAACTCAGATCGAGGCCTTAAAGGATGAAAACATCGAAGCTGAGGGTTTGCGGGGTATGCAGAAGAAGTTTGAGCAACGGTCTGATGGTATCCACTACATTATGGAACGGGTATGGGTTCCTTTAATTGGTAACATTCGAGAGCTTGTGATGGACGAAGCGCACAAGTCACGATATTCTATTCATCCGGGGTCGGATAAGATGTACCAGGACCTCAAAGTTTTGTACTGGTGGCCGAACATGAAAGCTATCATTGCTACATACGTGAGTAAGTGCTTGACTTGTGCTAGAGTCAAGGCGGAGTACCAGAAACCTTCGGGTCTACTCCAACAGCCAGAGATACCGATGTGGAAATGGGAGCAGATCTCCATGGATTTCGTCATAGGGCTACCGAGAACCCGGGCTGGGAACGATACTATATGGGTGATTGTCGACCGTCTCACGAAGTCAGTGCATTTCCTAGCAATCAAGGAAACAGATAAGCATTCTCAGCTCGCAGCAGTATACCTTAAGGAAGTGGTTTCTAGGCACGGGGTGCCAACTTCTATCATTTCTGATCGAGATCCTCGTTTTACTTCAGAGTTATGGCAGGCTATGCATAAGTCGTTTGGCTCAAGTCTTGATATGAGCACGACTTACCACCCACAGACTGATGGTCAGAGTGAGCGCACTATTCAGACACTAGAAGACATGTTGCGAGCGTGTGTCATTGATTTTGGGAAAGGGTGGGAGAAACATTTGCCGTTGGTTGAGTTCTCCTACAACAACAGTTATCACACTAGCATCAAGGCAGCTCCGTTTGAAGCATTGTACGGGAGGAAATGTCGTTCACCTCTCTGTTGGGCTGAAGTAGGTGACAGTCAGATTTCAGGTCCTGAGCTGGTATTAGAAACTTCGGAGATGATTGTTCAGATCAGGAAACGTATGGCCGCAGCTCGTGATAGTCAGAAAGCCTATGCCGACAAACGTAGCAAGCTGGTAGAATTCGAAGTGGATGACTGCATCATGTTGAAAGTTTCACCATGGAAAGGTGTTGTACGTTTTGGAAAGCGTGGCAAGCTTAATCCACGCTACGTAGGGCTGTTTAGAGTTCTTGAGCGCATCGGTACAGTGGCTTACAAGTTAGAATTACCTGCTGAGCTGGGTAATGTTCACGATGTCTTCCACGTTTCGCAGTTGAAGAAGTGTTTTACAGACGACCCGCTAGTGGTACCATATCAAGAGTTGAGGATCGATGACAAGTTGCAGTTTGTCGAAGAACCTATTGAGATCATGGATAGGGAGGTCAAAGTACGCAAGCATAGTCGTATTCCGATTGTTCGAGTCTGTTGGAACTCGCGGCGGGGACCGGAGTTCACATGGGAGCGAGAAGATCAAATGAAGCTCAAGTATCCTCACCTTTTTCCTAAAGACAAACCAGAATCTAGTAAAGCTGGTGAATCTCGGGACGATATTCCTCTTCAAGTTGGGGATGATGTGACAACAGCATAATCCGAAACAATCTTGATTTATCACTTCACTCCTTGGGCTTGCTTGTCAAATTTCGGGACGAAATTTTCTTCAAGTTGGGGATGATGTGACAACCCAAACCTTCAAGGTCAGTGTCTCTCAGTTACGTGATCTGTTTCTATTAAATTGGCAAACACTTGGGTCTATAATGTACTTGTTAAACCATTAAACGTTACTATGTGTTATAGCTAAATAAGAGAACTAAACTTGTTGGACCGCATACTTGCTTAGAACACACACCTTCACTTGGGCCGAAGGCCACACCCTTTTCCTCGGCCCACATTAATTCATTAGATGCATGATTGGGCTTGATAGAACCCAAGTGAACGATAGATAGGGGCCGGATAGGAGTCCTTGTATTCTGCGGATTCTAGCTATATAGTTAGGAGATCATATATTAAATCACATATAAACAAACCCTATCTCTTAATAATATACGCACGGCAACAGTCGACTTCCTTCCTCCTTCGCAACATCATATTGATCAATCAAGATTTCCGGTTAGTGAGTTTCATTATCAATCCATTTGTTACTCGTGATGATTGATGTGAATTGTGTTTGTACGTATTAAAGGTTAATCAAAACAATTAGAGGTTGGGATAGTCGCATGATAGGGCATCACCAAACTGCCATACGTGTTAGATATTACATAGACCATTAACTGTTTCGTGATGTGTATGATTTGTTAACTGTTAAGGTAGACTTGTTTGAAAGTAGGGCTGTATGATTAATGGGACCATACTTGTGTTACCTGTTTGACCACGTGAATAAGATGACAAGCCCAAGATTGACTGGGAGGTTTAAGATGTTAATCGGCCCAATGAGTGGTCACCCCACCAAACGAAACGGTCCAATAATAATTTGATATAGAATTGGTGTCGGCCATTGTAATAAGACCCATGTGCATTCAAATTATGAAGATACTAAAACAATTAATGCAAAATTCAGTTTGCATGTGGATATAATGCTTTAACAATTGTCGGCTACTATTTGTTTTGTTTGTTTCTCAATGGTCAGCACTATTATGATTTCAAGCAAGTACATGATTAAAATCACATCAGTTATAGTATTTCATATGTTGGGGTGGTGTTTGGTGATTGGGCCGAGCAAGGGGGTTATCAATGGGCTGTTGACTGATGGGTCACAAGTGGGTGGTAATTGGGCTTAAAATGTGTTAGTAAAGTATGTATGTATGTGGTGTGGTACTAGGTTATGTACTATAGTATGCAATTGTTATAGGAATGGCATGTGAAGTTTAAGGACATATGTGAAATGCTTTTGTGATACATGATCAGTGTTGATTGACGGATGCTACTTGTATAATTTATTAGTGATTAGTGCGCTAGTTGTGTCGTATGTGCAAGAGTGTATAACCTACGTGATTTATGGGTATGGGAAACTGACTGGCGTTGTAACCATACTAGGATTCGAGTATCCAACTATAAACAAGTAATTAATCTTACCAAGGAAACCTAAGGTGAGTTCACTGCTTTTCTCAAGCATACATCCCGGGGAGGGATATCGGGTAACGTTCCGGGGAGGAACGCGTGTGTATCGGGATGTTTGTTATTGTCATCAGTATCTATCTCGTAAGACCCCTTACATCTACCGACAGTTGCCGAGGAGGCAACGAGGTTATTAGTTGATAGCGCTATTAGGTTTGGCACCCTTACACCGTACCGGGGAGGACGGACGTGAACTAATTTCCTTAAAGCATGACCAATGTTTTGATAGAGACATTGGGGTTTGGGCAATCACATCTTGTAGCCATTTCGGTAATCGAGTAATGACAACATCAAATCAACAAATCATCTTATTAAACTGTTTTACACATGTGACTGGTAACTAAACTCGGTAACAAAACTTTGAACTCACCAGCGTAGTCTGACACACTTGTTTGCATGCTTGTAGGTCGTTAGCTGAGATACTTTGGGACTTGCTATCTGGAGCAGCTGGAGTGAGCATGGTCTTGCTGGACGTATTTATTTTATTGGTTAATGATACATTACTTTGGTTTTAAAACTGGTTAACTTTGCTTCCGCTGATACTTTGGTTTTCATTTAAACTTACAGACAGTGTTTTATTTACAATCAAGTACTTTATCTTTTAATTGAATGCGTTTGATATAATTAGTGGCTCGTTGTTGGATCGTCGCACTCCTAATAGGGACATACCCTAGGTGGGAATTTGGGGGTGTGACACGACCAAACACATTAGGTGACCATAGTATATAGGGAATAACCTTCCGAGGTTATACCTTATGGTCGCTTCGTTTAAGTAGTTGTATGATAAGTAGTTTGTATGCCTTAGGTAAATTACCAAAATGCCCTTTTTACGCGAAAATTCATTTTAAACCTATGTAACTTAATTTTTGACATCTAAACTGATTTAGTAACAATATTAGACATGTTAAGGCATATTTTACTTATCATAGGGCTAGTTAGGCATTCCGAACGCGTTTTACGCGAACGACGCGTTAAAGTAGCATAAGCTACCTAAACGGGTTGTAATGGGTCGTAAGCACTTAGGTTATGTTTCATTTTAGTATGTAGGCTTTGTTAAACCATATTACATGAGTTCCCATACTCATTTGGTTTACGAGCCCTCATTCTATCTGATCCTCCGATTTAGGTCCGGTTTATTAACATAGTTACCTATATTAGGTACCGTTTGATTTCCGTGATCTCTAGCATTGTTTGGTTGTTACTCAAGGACTACTAAGCAATCTCAAGTGAGTACATAGACCCCTCTTTTACTGTTTTCAAATTGTTTTGGGGTGAAACACATGTGCCTAGTTGTTACTTTCGTGCTTTCCTGTTTTCACATCATATACTTGCTATGTTCATTAGTACACTATTAGTACATGATTTACATTACATTGTTTCGCTATGTATGCTTACTTAGCATACTTAGTACATTGTTTTACTTTACATTTCTGCTATGAATGTTGACTGAGCATGCTAGCACATTGATTTACATTACATTAGTTGCATATGTTTACTCAACATATGGACACATTGTTTTACATTACATTTTGTTGCATATGCTCATCCAGCATATGAACACATTATACTACATTTTGAACCGTTTGTAACTATTCGACTATGTGAACCGTTGTAACTATTTGACTATGTGAACCGTTGTAACCATTTGATTATATGAACCATTTGTAACTGTTGAACCGTGTGAACTGTATTTTAACCATACATAAACATTTCTACAATTGTTAAACATTTCATTTTGGTGGTTGTTTGGGTAAGTGATTTAAGTAACGAGGCGACGTGTAATACGATAAAAACATGGTGGATACGCCGCTAGTACTTCCTATATATAAGTGCTTTTATGGTATTACATATCGTAGCATTCTTCTGATGATGAACCTGTTGGTAATTCGAGGGCGAATTTTGTCTATCCAGGGGGAATGATGTGGGCCCAAGTGTGGAGGACCGGGCCATCTTGTATTTGGAGGCCCAAGATCGCGTGACAAAAGGGGCTTCACTAAAATGGCTCTAACTTGGGCTACAAGTGTCCGTTTTGGGCGAGCGACCAGGCGAAACAATCATGAGAACGAAGCCCATCTTTCTACAAATGACCGTAGGTGGTTTGGGTCATCGGTCGGGCCCAAAATTGCTTATTTCTATGAGTTATTTATATTATTTTTTGTTTAGTGCTTTTCTTGGACTTTTATTTCGTTCTAGCTTTTGGCCCAAGTGTGTTTTGAGGCTAGTTTTCAATTTAGGTTGTTATTTATATGGATGTAAAGGGAGGAAGATAATCAGTCTGGAAGTTTATGAAAAGTCATTTTTCTCTCCCAATTCACTTGTGCGTGTTTTGAGTGTGAAACCCCAATTTTCGGTATTCTACGAGAATCAACGAATATTGGAAGAATCGTTCCTGGTATTCTGTGTGAATCAACAGGTCCGATTTCATATCGCATTTCCTACTCTACATCAGTATTGTTTTGGATTAATTAATTGTTGAGATTTTCTTGAATCGTTGACTTTATGAAATGAAAATCTACTAATTATGCTTCAATAGAAATTACGGTTTGTTCATGTTCTTGAGTAATGTAGCATACTATTATCCATTGTTATTGTTGATGTCTAAGCCTTGAAACCGAATCCCGTTAATATCAATTGTTTATCGCAATTCCATATTTAGTTGTGTGATTGAACCTTAGTGCTTATATTTTCGAACCCGAGTGTGACTCTTTTTCCATATAATTATCTTTAATCAAATAAAAAGTAGTTACTTCAATAAAAATTACAAAAAGATATAATTAGTCATAGCAAACTTCATAATTGTTTTCGACACTTGTTTGTAAAGAGTTTAGACAAACAAACAACTAGTCTGATGGTAACCACATGCTCTTCATGCACAACTAGAAAACTAGGAAATTTTGAAACCAACTCAGATAACATTCTTGTTTGATTTTATATATATTGAGCTTTATGGCTGTTTTATAGAACCAGCCAAAAATATGGTGCAGTTGTATATGTTTTCTATGGCATGTGTGTTTTCCTAGTTTTTCAAGTAAGTTGGTTTTGCTATTTGTGGTTTAGAATTGAAATCGCTGCTTATATTCTACTAGATTTGTTCTTAAGGTTCATTTGGTACATAAATTAATTATTAGTTTTATCTTAACGTTTAGTTTTTATGGCCCACTACAGGAACCTTAATCTTTTTCATGATGTCATGAATGAAACATCTTAGAAGGAACAATAGTGTAAAGATTGAAGCATGCCTACTTATATCGACTATGCTTAGTTAATCCATGTGGAAAAAAGAATATGGACTTTAGCTAAATCCACTTCAGGAACAGTGCTAAATTCATATAAAGCTTGAAGGGCAAAACGGTCTTTTAACTTTATATTATAACAAATTAAAAAATCTTACTATTTTGCCATTCATTAAAAGGGAGGAAAAAGACAAAAAAAACTGAATGTTATCTAAAAAATCTGACCAGATTTTACTTTGGATAAAAATGGCAACAAAATTGAAACCACAGGGATCCAGATTCAAAAGTTTTGAGTTTTGAACTAAAGTGTCAAAAGTGACCAAACCTTATAAACCATTTTGCCAGTTTACTCAAAGTAAAACAATCTGATCGTTGTTCTTGTACGGTGGCAAAGAAAGATGGAAATTGGAGTGATGACACTATTGTAATTAAAACCTATATAAATTATATGCTTTGCACATTATTAAAAAAAACTTGACTTTTTAGTTTCAACCCAAAGGTTTGTATCTTTTACAATTTTAACCCTACATAATTTGTTTTTTTAATTTTAACCCAAAACTTTTCATTATTTGCAATTTAACTTCACAACTTTTGTCACTTATACTTTTCATCTTTCGCAAATTTCCGTTTTACGTATAGTTCTAAATTTTTCGAGTTAATACGACGCAACGTTCATGTGTGGTTCAACGTTTTTGCCTCTATTTTTCCATGTTTGACAGGTTCATCGCAACACGCATATCCTAGGTCAAGTCAGTGTTGATGGTCGATGACGGTTGTGTGACATTAGTACTATTTGACACCGTTTTACGCCCCGCTGCAACGCGAGGTGTGCTTTGTGGGTTTTTCAAAGAAAAAATGGTTATGCATATGGTTGTCGTAACGTTGGCTTTAGGGGTTTTCCAAAAAAAAATGATTTTTGTTTACTTTTCACCTAAAAGTATTTCATAAAATACTTTTAACCCAAAACTTTTTATCTTTTGCAATCTATCTTCATAACTTTTTTTACTTTCAACTTTGTTCCTTTATAGTTTTCATTTTCCGCAAATTTTGCGCTTTATGCTTGGTTCTAAATTTTGTGACATAACACATCAGAGCGTGCGTCTTTGGCTTAACGTTTTTACGTTTCGTTCTAAATTTTGCGAGTTAACACGACGCAACGTGCGTGTGTGGGTGAACGTTTTTACATCGTCTATTTTTTCCCCGTTTGACACGTTTAACAACATGCGTGTGTGGGAGAACGTTTTACATCGTCTATTTTTCCCCGTTTGACAGGGTTAACATAATGTGCGGGTCCTAGACCGACTTAGTATATAACTAAAGAATCCCCGCCGCATTGCGGCGGGTCGTAATCCTAGTTATGTCAAAAATGAAGGTTTTTTTTGTTACTGTAGACACCCTAATTGTTGTTATATTGTAATGTAATGTTTTATTTGTAATACATAATATGATTATGTAGCTGCAAAACCGATTCTCTGTCTATCTCACATTGTAGGATATTTGTAATACGTAATATGATTATGTGATAGTTTTAGCATTTTACTACTTCAAATTAATAATGCTTTAATTTAAAAGCACTTTTCTAACGATATTATATTATATTATATACTAGTGAAATCAAAACATATCACATTAGCAAACCATACCTTAAATCAACGGTGTATCAAACTTCAAAGCTCATTGTATAAACCAATTAATACTGAAAAATCAAATGCACCTTGTCATGCGTTAGATACATCATTGTAATTGGTTATATGTAGACAGTCTAGGAAATATCACTTTTAAAAATAAGAGTTAAATGTCATTTACATCTAGTTTGTTCACTTTTGTCATTTCAGGCTAAATTTTAAAATTGTATCATTTTCCTCCCTGACATTCGCAAAACGTGCTATTTCAGTCCTAAAAACTAACCCCGGTTAAAAAACTCAGTTAGCTCAGGGACGAAAATGACATTTTATTTTAGATTTTTTAGACTGGAATAACACGTTTTGAGGATGTCAGGGAGAAAAATGGTACAATTTTGAAATTTGAAATGACAAAAGTGAACAAATCACATGGACGTAAATGACACTTAACTCTAAAAATAATATAGACTTGGTAACATAACTTAATTAGGTAATAAATCTATACCATTTTCTTTATTATATTCCGACACACAAAAAAGAACAATAATAAACCAGAAGCATGTTTCCCCCTTCTCCCTGTGAATCACAAAAAGGTTAACCTGTTACTATTAGCAGTCAATATAATATTAAAAACTTAAACCTTACTACCATACCATGAAGAAGGTTGGTCTACAAAAATACACATTTTTAAAAGAGTACACATGCTTATGCACAAGGTATAACTGCCAAAGTGGCTGCATGAAACACAACATTTCATTGATTCTAAATGATTAAAGTATATGAAATAGAGTCTAGATCACAAAAGTGAATCTTGAAATTAACATAAGGTTTTCTTGACTCCATTAGAAGAAAGGAACATTAATCCTGTTTTGGAAACCACTTTATTCTGTATTTAGTAAGTATTTAAAGCCAACCAAGTCCAAAGGATCAACACAACCAACCTACCAATCCTTAGACCCAAAAGCTTTAACTTTGTTGCACCAAAATGGACCAATCACTGTCCAACTACACCAACCAAACCTCACAATCATCAAACCCTGAGAAACCGCTCTTAACCGCCACCAACCCGTTAACAACTGCCACTAACCCCTTTACAGGGGTGCTCAATTCAGCAACGAACCAGTTGCAGCAGCACCAAAGGCAGCCGCTTATGGGTCCCGTGACTAACCCAGTGGCACAGCAGCTGCTGAGTATGTCACCTAACCCCATGCACCAGCAACAACTAATGGGTCCCAAAAATAACCCAATGCTGAATTCCATGATTAATCCGATGCATGCCCCAAGGCAACACGGGATGACGGGTCCTGTGCATAATCCAACGATGCAGCAGCTGAACCGAGGTGAAGGAAACTCGATCTTTAGTGCTTCAGATGATAATGTTATCATGAAGCAAGTGCTTGATACGCATCTCCCTGATGGCACTGATGTTGATGTCAAACCACTTGTCCACATTGTCGAAGATATCCTTCGACATGCTACCATTAAAGCTGCCATTGATGAAGATGCTTCTACTTCTTTGGTATTGTTAGTTTTACTATTATTACTATCACTGTTACTATTACTGTTAATAACGATCCTGGTTCTGGAACTCTTTTAAGGTTGCACACGCTGATGTGGACAAACTGCAGGGCAAGTCTCACCAAACCAACACAGTTGTGATGCTTAACTTATTGTCACATGTAATTGAAAAGCTTGCTTGTGAGGTTTGATCAAAAAACTGTACATCTATACTAATATTCTCATTTCTTTAAAGATAACATGTGATTACTAATTAAATTAATCTTTAATATGTTACAGATGTCATTCAAGTGCTTAACTGGGGGGGATGGACACTCAATAGCACTTTCACTATTCCACACGGTAGGGAACTACCACTGGGACGCCAAGCTGGCACTGATCCTTGCAGCTTTTGCTCTAAACTATGGTGAATTCTGGCTTCTGGCTCAAATCTATTCATCAAATCAGCTTGCAAAATCAATGGCTGTTCTTAGACAAGTACCAATGATCATGGAGCATTCGGCGCCACTGAAGCCTAAATTTGATGCACTCAACAGACTCATTCACTCGGTCCTCGAGTTAACTCAGTGCATTATCCAGTTTAAGGAACTTCCATCTATGTATGTTAGTTATGAAGTACCAGCAATGGCCAGAGCACTAAACATAGTTCCAACTGCTGTTTATTGGAATGTTAGAGGGATTATTGCTTGTGCGGCACAGATTACTAGCCTCACCAGCATGGGACATGAGTAAATAATCTTTAGCGTTATAAAAACTAATCCAGATTAGCTAAAAAAGATAGTGATTAACAAGTTTAATGACTTCAGGTATGGGGTATCATCCACTGAGATGCAGTCATGGGAACTATCTTCCTTAGTCCACAAGATCAACCACCTACTGGAGTTTCTCAGGAAACAACTTGAAGAATGTCACCGTCTTATAGGTATGCTATCAAACATTTTATGAAAATATCTTATAAAAATTGAGATAATTATGTTCACATTGATTAATGCAGGAGAGAGGAAGGAGATGGAATTCAGAAACTCATTTAATCAGCTTTTTGATACGGTCCATATCGACAACATGAAAATCCTCAAGATCTTGCTTAATCTCAGGGATGACCCACTGCCACTTTTCGATGGGGCTACTAAACAAAGGGTTGGTGGAATATTTTGTATTTTCTTTAATAACTTTCTTCAACTAATTTCCTGTTGAACTTTGACCTCAAACAGGTCAGGCTAGAAGTTTTGAGGAAAAGGAATGTGTTGTTGTTGATATCAGGGCTAGACTTGTCCCGTGATGAGCTGTCAATTCTTGAGCAAATTTACAGTGAGTCGCGTATTCAAGGCTCAAGGATTGATGCTTTGTATGATGTGGTGTGGGTTCCTATCGTGGACCCGTATGTTGAGTACACTGATGCAATGCACACACAGTTTGAGGATATGAAGAATGGTATGCCATGGTACTCGGTCAACCACCCTTCAAATATTGATCGGGCAGTTAAGAAGTCCATTGGAGACAGGTGGCACTTTAGGAACAAGCCAATCCTTGTTGTGCTCGACCCACAGGGAAGAGAGTTGAGCCCAAATGCACTCCACATGATGTGGATTTGGGGAAGCACCGCCTTCCCTTTCACCACTGCAAGAGAGGAAGCATTGTGGAGGGATGAAACTTGGCGGCTAGAGTTGCTAGTCAGCGGCATGGACCCAACCATACTCAATTGGGTCAGTTCACTATTTAACTATGGATACTAGAGGTGTACAAATGGGCCTGGGTACAAGTCGTTCCTAGGATCAGCCCAGTCTTAGGTCTGGCCTAGTCGGCTAGTCCAACGCATAGTCTAGTCCAGACCCGGTCCTAGGCACAACCAGGCATGAGCTTAGTCTAACTCAACATTTTCCAACTATAGCCTGTTCCTACTCATAGTCTTATCCAGGCCTGATCCTAGGCCCATCCTGATCTTAGGTCCACTGTGGTCCAGGCCCGGTCCTAAGCTCAACTATGCATGAGTTTAGTGTAACTCAACATTTTCCAACTAACTAATGGATGTACCTCATGTTTTAGGTAAGTGAAGGCAAATACATCTTCTTGTATGGAGGGGATGACATTGAGTGGATTCGCAAGTTCACAAACAATGCAAGGGCCATGGCAACTGCTGCACGCATCCCATTGGAGATGGCGTATGTTGGAAAAAGCAAGAAAAGAGAAAATGTGCGTAGGGCGATTGCCACCATTAACGTAGAAAAGCTCAGTTACTGCTGGCAAGACACCTCCCTGATATGGTACTTCTGGACCCGATTAGAGAGTATGTTGTTCTCCAAGATCCAACTCAAACGTGCTGATGATCAAGACACCATAATGCTACAGATCAAGAAACTACTCAGCTATGACAAGGATGGATCATGGGCTTTGCTTTGTAGAGGATCACAGATCCTAACCAATGGTCATGGATCCACCATGCTGCAAACCCCTATTGACTTTGACCTCTGGAAGGAGCACATCCCCTCAAGGGGCTTTGATTTATCATTTAAAGACTACCATGATAAGCTTCATGTCGCAGCAAATAACTGCTGCCGATTTGAGTTTCCGATTGCAGCAGGTAGAATCCCTGAAGGCATGCGGTGCCCTGAGTGTCATCGGTTGATGGAGAAATACATTGCTTTCCTTTGTTGCCATGACCAAACTGGCCTTCTGGAACCCTACTGATCATTCAACATTAATGCAAAATTATCAATCTGGCAGCCTCTAATGCTGGTTATTACTACTATGCAAAAATAAAAAAAGAGTGAAATGATTGTTGCTGTGTTTCTATTGTACTGAACTAAGAATATAGTGTGTAATGGGTCTAAACTGATGTATGAGTTAGATCTCCTTTTGTTGTAATAAAATATTTTATTAATCTTAAATAAACTTGAGGGCATGAGAGATACCTATAATTCTAACATTTTAAGCATTATTTAGGTAGTGCAACCTCTACGGTGGCTCCAATGTGTAAAAAATATAAGTTTTACCTTTGGGCCCATGTGTAAGGGGACCCAATTTTCTTGATCACATATTAAAATTGTAAAACATTTTTCGGTTATTTGAATAATGTTTGAAAAATTTTAGTCTTGTCAAGGGCTGTGAAACAGTTCAGAATCGGACTGAACCGAATCGAACCGAACCAAACCGGAACCGTTTAATCCTAAATATAAGAACTGGAACTGAACCGTATTCTAACGGTTCCGGTTTGGTTCAGAACCGGGTTAAACGGTTCTAGCGCAAACGGTTCTTGCCGGAACCGGTTGTCAATTAAATCCTAAAACTAAGAACAAAATAAAAACAATTAAAACAATAAACCATTTAAAACATATAACTAAGAGTTGCAACATCCACAATTAAAATTAATCAGGGTAAAAGTAACAATAAAATGTTCTAAACCAAAAGTATACAATGTAAAAAACCAAAAGTTAATTAAAAAACTTTTAGTTAATTATCACAAAAACTTCATTCAAACATTATGTCAAAACTATTTTAATATTCTTTAATACTAGATATATTTTTTAAATATAATATTTTAAGTTTAAATGAATTAATTAGGTTTTTAAATATATTATTTAAAGTTCAAACCCCATGGGTTCTAGCGGTTCTTTCAACGGAACCGTCGGTTATAACCGGAACCGAACCGGGAACCGTTTTCTCCCAAACTTAAGAACCGGAACCGGACCCAAAATACAACAATACGGTTCGGATCTGACGGTTCTGATTCGATTCCCCGGTTCTAACGGTTCAGAACCCTAAATTGCTCAGCCCTACTTGTCAACGTATTAAAAAGTGTTGGGAACATGTGATAAGGACTTTATACCATCTATAACAATCATTTTTTAGTGATGTTACACAAATTGGATTACAATAAGTGATTTATGGCTTACTTCAGTTAGTATTCAGTTTTGACCACGAGAGCAAAGAATAAGTTCACTTGAAAGTGTTTTCTTTTTACTAAAATTCACTCCAATCATGGCATACGATTGTATGCCAATGCCATTTAAAAACGTATATAAAACATGTGTATCATCGTATTTTCACTTGAGCAATATTTTTTTTTATGAAAAGGGCCTTCACATAGATTTTGCTTTTCCCCAAAAAAAAGGTTGTGCCGTCGTGCCCTACCTTGTAGTTTAACTTTCAAAATTTCATCGTAGCCCGAGAAGTTTCATATGTTTCAAACCAATCCTTATATGCCAACAGATATTGGATTAAGGAACGTAGACATGTGGAGTTGAGGTCACAAAAGTAATTCAGAGGTTACCCTAGGGTATTGTATTTGCATTACTACCATGTTGAAATGGCAATTGATGATCATATAAGTCCTTTGTCTTCGACTTTTGAGGTCAATGCAATCGTCATTCATGTTGACCATTTCCGTATCATATTTTTGACGAAATAAAGATTATAAACATGAGATTTGGTGTTATAAATCTTCCATTTTTTATTGATAAATTTTCTTTGTACAATGATCTATTAATATAAAAATGTTGCTACCTCTTATTATGGTTATTATTATTAGTGTCGAATCCCCCAACTCCGATTGGATGTCAATGAGACTCATCAACGCTCCGATGAGCTTTCATGCTGGCCTACAAAATAAAACACCGTTAGCCTCGTCACGGAGGGCCCGGAGGGGGGTCCGTGACCAAACTCTGGCGTGAGAATAAGAAAACTTGCCGGAAATGTGGAGCTTATTCCGACAAGCGAGAGTCGTCGGAATATCTTGGTGTGAATCCTAGGTTGGATGTCATTAATATGATTCGGAGAATGTCCGAAGTAAAAAGGTTGTGTGTGTGAGTTAATGCTAAGAGAATTGAATACTTACCTAGGATGATCATGGGATCATCTTATATAGCCAAATTGTCGTATCAATCACCGAGATCCTTCTCATGAATCCAACGGATACCCATGTGCCAGTCCATATTTCGGGTTACGAGGATTGCGTACTCTTTTGATGGAGAGGAGACCGTCAACATTAATGAAGCAAGTACACATCTTGTACTTCTCCGGCCGTTATCTTCTCTTTCATATTGCAGGTTGTAGAAACGTCACCTGAGATACGTCCCTTGACTGGTTGATCCGATAAAGAGTGGTCCGATCTTCAATCTACAAAACAGAACACCGTTAGGACTCATTACATAAATGGGGTTATTCCTGTAACCACCCTCTGGCGTCAGAATAAGAATTCGTTTGTGGGAGTAAAAGAGAATGTAATGAGAGAGTTGTATATCTTACCTTTACGACGGCATCTCCTATCTATACTTATGGGTGAATTAGGGTTTCCCTTTCAGTCGGGAAGTCGGTTTGACGACATCTCCTAACTTGTCGGAGATTCTTCAGTACTTATATTTGCATGGGGATATCTTCCATATTTATCTATTATAGTATATTTAATAATGGTTATTCGACCCAGAATGACCGGGCCAGGTCATTCCTCCACATGTCCCCCCAGACCGATGCTATGAGAATGTGCATGGGGTCGGATCTGAAAAGTGGAAACCAGCAGAAAATAAATCAATAAATAAACAAATAAATAAATAAGTAACGAGAAAAACCCATGTGTACAAAATCCCTAACATTAAATACCCGAAGAGGCGATTGGCGGCGTCATCTATCACATCATGTGACCTGCTCATGAGTACCTGTACCGCCACGCGTCAATTGGGGCTCCATTTTTGAAATTCGAAAACGTGGAATTGTTGGTATAAATAGGGATTTAACCCTATAGGGTTGAGACTTTTTCCCCAAATATTTCTACCGTCGTTTCCACGTTTTCGATTTCCTCCATCCATGGCTCCGAAAACCTTTGAATCTTCCTCTCGTGATGAAGCATTTGTCACACCCTGAAATATCAGAGCATTGGCGTGACTGGACTGGTATCTTCATTGCACAGCGGAAGCAAAATGCTAAGACTTTCTAGAAATTGAACGCCCACTAAGTACTCGAGTCTCCAATGGTTCTCCTATTCCAACCGTGTCTTGTCTTAGAAAAGTAACCTGAGAAAGAAACATGCGAAAAAGTCAACATAAAGTTGAGCAAGTCCATAGTTTGTTTGTAAAAGATTTGAATAAATCTTTTGAGTTGTGAAAGATTTGAAATAAATCTTTTGAGTTGTGAAAGATTTGAAATAAATCTTTTGAGTTGTGAAAGACTTGAAATAAATCTTTGGAATAACCGGTTTTTGAAATAGTATTGAGAAAACGAATCAAAAGTCGTTTTCTTGCCAAGTTATATGGAAACGTTGTGTTTGTAACACATTATGTTCATAAAAACCATGTATTTGAAATGTTCGCATAACCGTCAACGCCCACCCTGACTTTGACTCTATACCCGCATAATCCTATGCTTTGAATTTTGTATAAAACATGGTATTTAATTTGTATGAACAAGTAGTTTTGTAAGTATATATGTCCCTGGTATGTAGCAATAAAGAAAAAAAAAGAGATCACCAATGGTTTGCAAAGCCAATGGTATGTGTGAAGTGCAAGTAGGAAGACTCAAACCTAGCAGATTTATGCGTCGGGCACAAAGTCACCCCGAGGTCCGTACTGTTGGGCCTGGGGCTGGGCTCGCTACACCCAGATAGATCTACCGCTACTGTCCCTCGGTCCTACAATGAGGATTAATGGCCTCAAGTTGCGCCTACCCACTCACATGATCTAAGTAGTAACCCTCCTTACGCTAACCATACCATGTAAAAAGTACTCGTAATCACAGTAACATGTCTGTATGTATGAAAATCCCTGGTCTCCCCGACCCAATCCCTGGTCACCCTGACCGAATTCCTGGTCTCCCTGACCAAATCCCTGGTCACCCTGACCGAAAATTATTCACATTTCGAAAATAAGAATTTGTTTTGTAAAAACCGGTATGTTTAGTATAAACCTTTCGTAAATCATTTGAGTTCCTCGAAATCCCTTCGTAATATGATTTAGAAATATGAGTTTTGCGTTTGTTCAAAACTTTGTATGTTTTTGCAAAACGTGCATGTCTTTCCACCCCGAAAACATTTACAAAAACGTAAACAGTAAAAAGTGGGGGTTATGAACTCGCCTGAATATTCCCTGTGCAAAGCTAGCTAATTACGACTTCGTGATGTCGTTTCCAAGACTTGACTTGCTAGCGTGCATTCTACAATATTCCTAACATGGAATATCTTATAAGTTTCTAAATAAACGCAGTATCTAAACTACGTGTCATCGAGCTCTACCGAATCGTTAATCGAACGATTCAACGGTAAATTGTTAACTTAATAAAAATGATTAAGTTAAACTTGTTAAGTTCCGAGAAGTCGTTTGTGTATATAGGAATATTCGTACGAAAGTAATATATAATAAACTTGTATTATATATAGCGTCTTGTATATATTTGCCATAATATACGTATATGCCGTTTAGGCGTTTTGAAATAAATATAACAACTTATATTTATTTAATAGCGTTTTCGTGTTGATGTCGTTTGAAATAAATACGATAGTTATATTTATTTCTTAAAAGAATATGAGTTGCTTGGCGCTTGAAATAAATATATAAAATATTTTTATTTTATAAAAGAATTCGCGTTGTATGGTATTCGAAATAAATATGTAAACTATATTTATTTTGTAAAACGAATACGAGTTGTTTGACGCTTGAAATAAATATATAAAATATATTTATTTTATAAAAGAATTGTCGTTTTCGTGTGTGATAAAGCGTCGTCGAAAGTGATATACACATTTATATTGGTTCTCATAAAAGTCGTTTTTCAATAAAATATGTTCTGCTTTTACGGGTTTTCTCGAAAAACGGGCAGAGTTTCCTCTGTTTTTGGATGATCCCGACATCTCAGTGTCGCTATATTTTCAAGATTCAACAATAGTCAATATCAATATTCTCAATATATATGATTTCATCAAATGTATAACGATGCAAAGTATATTTAAATAGATCGGTTCGAGCTCGATTTCGCGTATAATAATAACAATTGAACGTAAATAATAATCGTCATAAATCCTTTACCGAGTCTTCGCGTGTCGAAACATCAAATCATTTGACTGAGTTGACCGGGTCAACTGAGTTGACCGAGTCAGCTCTCCTTGACTGAGTTGAGCCGAGTCGACTCGCTGAGTTGACCGAGTCAACTCGAACCGCTTCTGCCACTAACAAATCTGACTGCACCGGACCCGATCTGAGCTGAACCTGAACCACACCAGGTCTGACCCATTGACCCGAGTTGACCCGTAAGCTGAGTTAAACGAGTCACTGAGTTGACTCGGTGACTGAGTCAACTGAACCGCCTGACCAAACCGAACCTGTTGACCCGATAAACCAAAGTTCGAACCCGCTAACCTCAATCATGACCCGACTGTGTCTGACCCGAGACTCGAACCCGAACCGAGACGTCACCCAAAACCCGTCTCGAACTGAATCACCTCTTGAACCAAAACCAAGTTTGCAACCCGAGCCAAAAACAAACCGAGCCAAAACTCGAACCGACTGAGCCGCGAAATCTGGACCGAGACAAATCAAAAGAAAATGACGGTTAAAGTTTATTTACCGGACAGAACCCGTCGGTTCTGCAATACCGATCTCCGTCACAGCACGCCTTCACGCGCCGCCACGCGCCACTGTTTCTCTCTCTTCGACATCTCTCTCTCATCTCAATCTCCTCTCTCTCTCTCTCTCTCTGTCTCTTTGTGTCGCACCGCCGCACCACCACCGGACGGTGGTGGTGGTGCTCCGTATGTAGATCGACGAAGGGGGGGTTTGCGGTTGATGGTGGGTTTTCTTGTTTGTGAGAAAAGGGATTTCTCTATGTTTGTTGTGTGTATATTACATATGTATAGATCTAGAGAGGGAGAACAGACTTGATGTCTGTGTTTTACTTGTGTGTGATTGTTGAGAAGATGAAGTTATGTATAGGGTGTGGATATTGAGTTGTCAATAAGAGGATTTACTCATAAGATACCATGTATGCTATAGTGCAGACAATTGTTTAAAATAATACCACAAGGATCTCTACAAAAGATATTGTAGAGATTTTGACAAGATTATGATAAGATTTAATAAATCTAGTAAAGATTTCATAGGGATTTTGCATATTATGTGCAGGTTTAGGCTTGTTAGTTTTGGGCTTGGGCCTAGGGCCCACAAGCTCAATCCCCGTGTGTAAGTGGCCCGTAAATCCTACGAGACCCGTTGTCAAAACCCTGAACTCCGGTTAACGTCAAAATTTTTAAAATGCACAAAAATTCGATCGGTAATCGTTGTTTGCACGTCCGTTCGTCGATTACGGTAATAATCGCGAAAAAAATTGTGTCGTTGCCGTCTTTAATCCGTTTTTCAATCCGGTTTCGACTGTAGTCACTAAAATTAATTACGGAGCTAAATATAGCGTATAATGTAAGTTCTGAAGGTGACAAGCGTTTCTGCCGTTTCCATTTCGTTGCCGACGCGTTTCCTTCCATCGCGTTTTTAGTTCACGTTGCGCACGGAAGCCCCATAAATTCACAAAATTAATTTCATAAACATAAAATATTCGTGTAACATCCATATTTGTTGGCGTTGTCAGTATTTTGTACGGTTTCGTTTCGTTACCGCTTAACGTTCAGCATGTTTCTTTGCAAATCACCGTTCGCGTACTGTATAATCGGATAGACGTTGCTAGGCACTCAGAAGGACTAATTAAGTTAATTAGCGTTGTAATCACTATTTATTATCTCGTAGTCACCTGTTAATCACGTAATTAAGGGCCGTAAATCCCCGGTTGTCACATTCTCCCCCTGTTACAGAAATTTCGTCCTCGAAATTTAGACTACGTTATCTCCTCAGAATTGTGTTGTTCGCAGGTAAGTCCGAATAATAACAAAGTGAATGACCGCGTAATCGAAACAAATCTTATTCGAATCATGTGAATTTAATGACATCCCTTAACAATAAGAACCCAACGGTTTAAAAGAAATGTGTTTCAAAAGTTGATGTATAGATACTGTCACTAACGTGACTAAGTCAACAAGGATCCAACAATGAACATGAACTTCGACCAATCGAATTCGATATGAACGTTTATAACATGTAAACGAGTTCTAGAAGCAATAACATCCACTGGATGAATTTAGAATCAACAATCTCAAATATAATAGTTTGCATGAAACGCTCGATCGTGATCAGCACAAGCTGCAAGTTATACCGACGCCTCAAGGTGTCATAATGAATGAAACAATTCAATAATATCGGTGATCGAACAAGTATCACCTGTGTTCTGCATGAAACGATCGATCATGATTAGCCCAAGCTACAAGTTTGTACCAACACCACAAGGTGTCGTAGTGATTTAAACAATCCGATAATAGCGGTGATCAAACAAATTCACCGTGTTTGAAGTCAAACGAATGCGCAGTAAAGGGAATCTGAAAGTTTGTTTCAAATGACATCATAGGATTTTCAATTGAAAATGGAACATCAATGAAACAATGTTTGTTTGTTTTTTTTTTTTTGATCGAAGGTGAAGAAGCAATGAATGACGCAAAGTATTCGATCGATGTTGAAAGAATCGTTATGAGGTGCACCGGAATGTGAAATGAATTTGTGTATCATTGTCTTAACACACAATTGTGTTAAGACTGTGGTAATGTGATAAATCAAAGCGGATTTAATCTGGATCAATAAATAAATAATTACATCCGTGCATAAGATATGTAAACGAGTTTAGCGCAAGGTTCAAATAAGTGAAAATACCACCACAAGGTGTCGAAATCAACAAACAATTTAATGGAGTCGACTGCCAAACAAGTTTACTTCGACTCGGAACAATTGGAACACTTGTTAAAACGAATTTTGAATATGATGTTCTCAATACATCATATGATGCTCTGACGTGAATATGTGTAATGGACAAGTTCAAACAGTTGAACTTGGTTTTAGCGCAATCCGACAATAAACATATGTGTCGACAAGAAAACTTTCGGCATGGTCACAACGAAAAACCATGTATGTAACTTGTAAAGGAATGATCGTGATACGATGACCCTTAAGAGGAGTAGAGATACGAAAATCCACTCAGTAAATGTAAAAGTCGAAATTTCAATAAAAGAAATTTTGAGGACTTTACCTGGGGTTGCATGTGATAACCAGTTGTTAGGTGACATTACCATGGAATGTCGAACCTAGCGTATTCATCGTTATTGAGTCAGGGGGCATGCGGAGACATACATCTTCTCCTGGGCGTGTTTTGTGTCGTTTGCAGGACCGCGTGCCAAGCCGCCGCTTCCTGGTCGATAGTTTCCGTGCTGACAGGATTAGCATCATCGCTGAAATGCTCCATCGTGTCTTTTCAAAGGCCTCGCCTTGATAGTCGTATGTGTCGTACTTCAACCTCCGTTGATGTATAGCTTAAGTTTCACGTATACCTGTGCACTAGCGTTTCGTTCCGCGTAGAATGTGATGTACTCTAACATCCGTTGACGTAAAATTTGAGTTTCATGTATTCTCGTGCGCTAGCGTTTTGTTATGCGTAGGCTGCCTGCTCGGGAAGTTAAATATTATAGACAATATGGATAACAGTGTCTGCCCGAGTTAATATTCACGGTTCCTACGTGATGACCTTTAATGAACACACACATGCACAAATAATCAATCATATAATCAAATGAACATGTTAGTCACCAATAAGCAATCAAGTAATTCCCCTAGTCCCACTAGTCTATCCTCCCAGCCTCTCAGACTGAACTTCCTAGTCCCACTAGACTATCCTTTCAGCCTCTCAGACTGAATCTCCTAGTCCCACTAGACTATCCTCCCAGCCTCTCAGACTGAATCTCCTAGTCTCTCAGACTGACTCCCTGTTCCGAAGATCTTAAATGCATGTTTCCTAAACTCTCAGAGTGTTGTGTACTGTATGTAATTGTTTTGTGTACCGTGTATAAAACATCACAATAGCGTATGTTTGAAAACAAAATTTTGACTGTTTGCTTTTCAGCAACGGTTGGAGACCACATTCAAGTACTAGGCGTTCTGTATGTATTCAAGTTTTAATATTCTAAGTTCCCAGAGGAAAGTGAGGTTAGAGCCTAGGTATTCCTACAGAAAACCTTATTCGCTGTAACCTATAGCTCTGATACCAATCTGTCACACCCCGAAATATCAGAGCATTGGCGTGACTGGACTGGTATCTTCATTGCACAGCGGAAGCAAAATGCTAAGACTTTCTAGAAATTGAACGCCCACTAAGTACTCGAGTCTCCAATGGTTCTCCTATTCCAACCGTGCCTTGTCTTAGAAAAGTAACCTGAGAAAGAAACATGCGAAAAAGTCAACATAAAGTTGAGCGAGTCCATAGTTTGTTTGTAAAAGATTTGAATAAATCTTTTGAGTTGTGAAAGATTTGAAATAAATCTTTTGAGTTATGAAAGATTTGAAATAAATCTTTTGAGTTGTGAAAGATTTGAAATAAATCTTTTGAGTTGTGAAAGACTTGAAATAAATCTTTGGAATAACCGGTTTTTGAAATAGTATTGAGAAAACAAATCAAAAGTCATTTTCTTGCCAAGTTATATGGAAACGTTGTGTTTGTAACACATTATGTTCATAAAAACCATGTATTTGTAATGTTCGCATAACCGTCAACGCCCACCCTGACTTTGACTCCATACCCGCATAATCCTATGCTTTGAATTTTGTATAAAACATGGTATTTAATTTGTATGAACAAGTAGTTTTGTAAGTATATATGTCCCTGGTATGTAGCAATAAGGAAAAAAAAAGGAGATCACCAATGGTTTGCAAAGCCAATGGTATGTGCAAGTAGGAAGACTCAAACCTAGCAGATTTATGCGTCGGGCACAAAGTCACCCCGAGGTCCGTACTGTTGGGCCTGGGGCTGGGCTCGCTACACCCAGATAGATCTACCGCTACTACCCCCTGGGTCCTACAATGAGGATTAATGGCCTCAAGTTGCGCCTACCCACTCACATGATCTAAGTAGTAACCCTCCTTACGCTAACCATACCATGTAAAAAGTACTCATAATCACAGTAACATGTCTGTATGTATGAAAATCCCTGGTCTCCCCAACCCAATCCCTGGTCACCCTGACCGAAAATTATTCACATTTCGAAAATAAGCATTCGTTTTGTAAAAACCGATATGTTTAGTATAAACCTTTCGTAAATCATTTGAGTTCCTCGAAATCCCTTCGTAATATGATTTAGAAATATGAGTTTTGCGTTTGTTCAAAACTTTGTATGTTTTTGCAAAACGTGCATGTCTTTCCACCCCGAAAACACTTACAAAAACGTAAACAGTAAAAAGTGGGGGTTATTAACTCGCTTGAATATTCCATGTGCAAAGCTAGCTAATTACGACTTCGTGATGTCGTTTCCAAGACTTGACTTGCTAGCGTGCATTCTACAATATTCCTAACATGGAATATCTTATAAGTTTCTAAATAAACGCAGTATCTAAACTACGTGTCATCGAGCTCTACCGAATCGTTAATCGAACGATTCAACGGTAAATTGTTAACTTAATAAAAATGATTAAGTTAAACTTGTTAAGTTCCGAGAAGTCGTTTGTGTATATAGGAATATTCGTACGAAAGTAATATATAATAAACTTGTATTATATATAGCGTCTTGTATATATTTGCCATAATATACGTATATGCCGTTTAGGCGTTTTGAAATAAATATAACAACTTATATTTATTTAATAGCGTTTTCGTGTTGATGTCGTTTGAAATAAATACGATAGTTATATTTATTTCTTAAAAGAATATGAGTTGCTTGGCGCTTGAAATAAATATATAAAATATTTTTATTTTATAAAAGAATTCGCGTTGTATGGTATTCGAAATAAATATGTAAACTATATTTATTTTGTAAAACGAATACGAGTTGTTTGACACTTGAAATAAATATATAAAATATATTTATTTTATAAAAGAATTGTCGTTTTCGTGTGTGATAAAGCGTCGTCGAAAGTGATATACACATTTATATTGGTTCTCATAAAAGTCGTTTTTCAATAAAATATGTTCTGCTTTTACGGGTTTTCTCGAAAAACGGGCAGAGTTTCCTCTGTTTTTGGATGATCCCGACATCTCAGTGTCGCTATATTTTCAAGATTCAACAATAGTCAATATCAATATTCTCAATATATATGATTGCGTCAAATGTATAACGATGCAAAGTATATTTAAATAGATCGGTTCGAGCTCGATTTCGCGTATAATAATAACAATTGAACGTAAATAATAATCGTCATAAATCCTTTACCGAGTCTTCACGTGTCGAAACATCGAATCATTTGATTGAGTTGACCGAGTCAGCTCTCCTTGACTGAGTTGAGCCGAGTCGACTCGCTGAGTTGACCGAGTCAACTCGAACCTCTTCTGCTACTAACAAATCTGACTGCATCGGACCCGATCTGAGCTGAACCCGAACCACACCAGGTCTGACCCATTGACCCGAGTTAACCCGTAAGCTGAGTTAACCGAGTCACTGAGTTGACTCGGTGACTGAGTCAACTGAACCGCCTGACCAAACCGAACCTGTTGACCCGATAAACCAAAGTTCTAACCCGCTGACCTCAATCCTGACCCGACTGTGTCTGACCCGAGACTCGAACCCGAACCGAGACGTCACCCAAACCCAAAACCCGTCTCGAACTGAATCACCTCTTGAACCAAAACCAAGTTTGTAACCCGAGCCAAAAACAAACCGAGCCAAAACTCGAACCGACTGAGCCGCGAAATCTGGACCGAGACAGATCAAAAGAAAATGACGGTTAAAGTTTATTTACCGGACAGAACCCGTCGGTTCTGCAACACCGATCTCCGTCACACCACGCCTTCACGCGCCGCCACGCGCCACTGTTTCTCTCTCTTCGACATCTCTCTCTCATCTCGATCTCCTCTCTCTCTCTGTCTCTTTGTGTCGCACCGCCGCACCACCACCGGACGGTGGTGGTGGTGCTCCGTATGTAGATCGACGAAGGGGGGGGGGGGTTTGCGGTTGATGGTGGGTTTTCTTGTTTGTGAGAAAAGGGATTTCTCTATGTTTGTTGTGTGTATATTATATATGTATAGATCTAGAGAGGGAGAACAGACTTGATGTCTGTGTTTTACTTGTGTGTGATTGTTGAGAAGATGAAGTTATGTATAGGGTGTGGATATTGAGTTGTCAATAAGAGGATTTACTCATAAGATACCATGTATGCTATAGTGCAGACAATTGTTTAAAATAATACCACAAGGATCTCTACAAAAGATATTGCAGAGATTTTGACAAGATTATGATAAGATTTAATAAATCTAGTAAAGATTTCATAGGGATTTTGCATATTATGTGCAGGTTTAGGCTTGTGGGTTTTGGGCTTGGGCCCAGGGCCCACAAGTTCAATCCCCGTGTGTAAGTGGCCCGTAAATCCTACGAGACCCGTTGTCAAAACCCTAAACTCCTGTTAACGTCAAAATTTTTAAAATGCACAAAAATTCGGTCGGTAATCGTTGTTTGCACGTCCGTTCGTCGATTACGGTAATAATCGCGAAAAAAATTGTGTCGTTGCCGTCTTTAATCCGTTTTTCAATCCGGTTTCTACTGTAGTCACTAAAATTAATTACGGAGCTAAATATAGCGTATAATGTAAGTTCTGAAGGTGACAGGCGTTTCTGTCGTTTCCATTTCGTTGCCGACGCGTTTTTCCTTCCATCGCGTTTTTAGTTCACGTTACGCACGGAAGCCCCATAAATTCACAGAATTAATTTCATAAACATAAAATATTCGTGTAACATCCATATTTGTCGGCGTTGTCAGTATTTTGTACGGTTTCGTTTCGTTACCGCTTAACGTTCAGCATGTTTCTTTGCAAATCACCGTTCGCGTACTGTATAGTCGGATAGACGTTCCTAGGCACTCAGAAGGCCTAATTAAGTTAATTAGCATCGTAATCACTATTTATTATCGCGTAGTCACCTGTTAATCACGTAATTAAGGGCCGTAAATCCCCGGTTGTCACAGCATTGTACTTCAAATGGAACAAGACCTCCTTTGATTCGTTGCTTCAGACCTATTGCATTAGGCCGGAGTGGTATCCAGTAATGCCGTCGGAGAAAGATATCGCCTTTCCCCTACGGGATGGCCAGATTACGTTGTTTGCAGACTTCTTCAAGTTCTGCAACTTCCAGCTTCCGATTACCAAATTCTGTAAGTCGATGCTTGTTTAATATGCTGTACACATATCCCAAATGCACCCACTTGGTCTTGCAAAACTTCTTCATTTCGAGTATGCCTATTTAAATTTAGGGTTTTTGTCGAAATCCCTGGTGTTCCATGCATTGTACACCATGTACCGGAAAGCGCCCTTCTTTACCTTTGATCAGCGAAGCACCGATGAAGCATGTTTGCGGTTTGTGCCTTCGAGCTGTTGAGACAAGGATTGGAAGATGAAATTCTTCTTTGTGGACGCTAATTTCATTCATGGGAAATGCATTGGAAGGTTATGACGGCGAAGGAGAAACTGAAGGATGTTGTACCGCCCAAGGCGGATTATCAAGAGAACGCGTTGTTCAAAGCGTTGATCGCTCAGCCCTCCCAGTGTTTGGTTATCCCGGAGGGCACGCTGGCGTCAATTTGGATGAGCCTATGTTGGCGTGATGTGCGAACATTTCCTTCTTTCAAAACCACTGATGTGGGTAAGTTATCTGATCGCCCTTAGTTATTTCTTTTTCCTTGTAGCACTCTTAACGTAAATTTCTCGCAGCCCCCACGCCTTGGCGGACTTCCTATACCCGGAAAAGCCGGCATCTATTCAGACTGCTGATCTCCTGCTTCAGCTGGCAAAGACAATATCATACGGATGCATGTTGAAAACTTCCTCGTTCCTCCTCCCATCTTGAGGCTGTGCTTCAAGGTTTTCCCGTAAGCGGGAACACGGGGGAAAGTGGGGCTGTCGTGACTGTCCCGAGGAGAACTATTCGTCTTCGAAACGGTGGGGGAGAAAGCAGCACCAAAAGGCAAGCTTCCAAAAGTGTCATTACTGCAAATTCACCCGCAACTGCCGAGGTGGTGGATGTCCCGGTCACCAGTTTGATGACGACTACGGTGGTTGTTAGGGGTGTGCACGGTTCGGTTCGGTTTTTGGGAAAACCAAAAGCGTAACCAAAAGTTCGGTTTTTGGTTTTTAAAAATCGTTCGGTTTCGGTTATTTCGGTTTTAGCAACGGTTCGGTTTTTGAAACAAATTTTATAAAATTCAAAACTTAAAAGTATAATTTAAAGTTTAAGAATCTTGTTAATATATTTAGTCTTTTAAATTAATATTATTCACATAAACCTAACTTTCTAATCTATTTTTATGTTTCTCCAAAGTTTTTGTTAAAACATTTTCTTTTATAATACTTTGCAAACCATTTATTTTTTTTATTAAACTTTGTTAGTTTTTGTAAACAATGGAAAATTTTAATGACAAATAAACATGGTAATGTTCTTATTATAAATATTTAACAAACAAGAATAAAATTAATAATTCTTAGTAGCATGGGTAAACACTTAAACAACTTAAATATAAAAATATATATATTTAGTATACTATTAAAACTTATCGGTTCAGTTCAGTTATTTTCGGTTATTGAAAATGATTATCCGAAAACTGAACCGAAATTTTTGGTTATTAAAAATCCGAAAACCGAACCGTCGATTTTTGTTTTGGTTCGTTTTTTTCGGTCCGGATTTTTTGGTTATTTCGGTTTTCTACTCACTCCTAGGCTGTAACATTGGGGCCGTCGTTGAAGAAACCAAAAACGACTTCGTTGTTGGCCCAGTTTGAACCAAAGAGGCGTGCCGTGTTAGCAGGACTTGGTAAGTTCCTTGGGCTATCACTGTCCCACTTTGTAATACATTCTTACCTAAACCTTCAACTCTTCTACAGGTCCTACATCTGAACGTCATCAAGCACCGTCACTGTGCCTTCTCCTATCAGATTATTCTGGAGGTAAACGGCGACTGTCGCTGCTAGCGACGTATGTGTTACCGAGACAATCGAGGTTGTGGATGTACCGGTGGGCGTTAGTTCTGGGGCTCCTGTTACTACTATGGAGATTGCTACCCCGCTTTTTACCGAGGTCACCACTGTGACAGACGCTGTGTCTGGGGTTAAGAGGATTGCCGAGATAAAGCGTTATTGGGGTCAAGACAACCGTAAACTTCATCAGCACGCCAAGCTGTGCAACAGATAATGGACGAGCTCCAGCGGGCCAAGACAAATTGTTGGACGCCTCCAAGGTGAGGGAGTCATGCATGTTGTCGGAGAAACAAAAGGTGGAGGAAGACCTGAAACGGGTGACCTTAAATCTTGCTGAGGAGCGTGTGGTATGGGCTCATGATTGTCAAGAGAAAGAGAGGATGATATATCACGCGTTAAAGTCCCAAAAGGAGCTGTAGAGGAAAGCTGTGATGGAGGCGCAAAATGTTTGTGCCTTAACCTCCCAAGTGGAAAGGTTACATATTGATCTTGAGTTTGTATCGCAGGTGCAAGAGCGCCATACCACTTTGATGGCAGAGATGGAGGATACTCAAGCATGGTATGAACAGGCCAGCCAAAGGTGCGATGAGCTGATGGTTCAGAGAGCTCGCCTGCAGCATGACCTTGATGCTGAAAGATCTCGCCATGTGGAAAGTGAAAGTGTCACGAACCAGGCATTGGTTGAAGTGAATGAGCACACCACCCAACTGGGCGTAATGAAAGAGGAGAAAGAATGGTGAAGCTCATACGGCGCTGTCTCCTGCTTTGACTATCTTAGGAGGTCTCCTCACTTTAGTGGTTTACAGACGATATGGCAACCGCGGCGTACGAGACTGGGCGGCATGATGATATGCATGCCGCGTATCTGAGTTGCAACCGCAAGGAGCTTATAACTGAGGAGTTCCGGGCCGCGAATGTTTCTGCATCCAACCGTATGGCGGAGACCTTATCCGCTGTGGCCAATGACCCGCTTCCTAAATTCCAGCAGATCCGAGATGCAGCGGAGAACCCAGACCCGGAGGTAATACGCCAACTGCTTGACTCTTCCTCTCCCCATGCTGATGCTAATTAAAAGTTTGTTAACACGTACCATGTTTTGAACAATTTGAAACAATTGTGTGTGGAGAATATTATTTCTTTTTTGTTTAATTATATTGTTGTGACGTAATCATCTCTTGTGTGTTTAATAACTTGTCATGATTACTCTGATTTCACCTCCTAACATGGGGGCGATGTGACTGTCAGTTGTCAATCCGATTAATTACTCTGACCATTATATAAATATGATCAATGGAAACACCTGTTGACCATTTTTTAACTTCATGAGTAACTTCTACCTTCGCCGTCGTGTGTTGGAGGTGCTAGATGTCTGTGATGACGTGGGTGCCCGGAGGCTCCCACTCAGTAAAGCCGGGAAGCTGGAAGCAGGGAGCTCCCTGCCGGGAGCTTAACAGCCCAAACAGGAGAACAAGCCTAGTGGGCCAGCCCGGCCCATCACAACCAAGCCCATTAGGGTTAAAAGGTAATATGCCTATAAATTGAGGGTCCACCCTCTACTTCAATGATCCCACTTGGCTTGGACTTTCAAGCGATTTACTCTCTCTCTCTCTCTCTCTAGAATCTCATTCTCTCTCTAGAATCTTATTCTCTCTCTAGAATCACATATTCTTTCTCAAGAACACAAGCCACAAGGCTAAGTTGCTTCCCCTCTGAGCTGCTAAGGTCACGAGTTCATGAGGGACTACACCAGCAGCTCCTAGTCACCAGCTATGCAACCTGGAACCATCACAGCCGCTAGCTAACCGCTGGATCTCGACCACGAACTCCATAAGCATTCTTCATCTTTCTTATACTTACTAATACATTTATGCTTTATGTTTATACACTATTTTTGGATAGATTACTAATGTTGAGCATCGGAGGGTGGTCCAGAGACCCCGGTCTCTAACCCTTTCTAACGGGTTATTTCATGTTGTAGGTACAAGCTAGGAGGTGACGAGGCTGACCCGAGGGACGTTCATACCTTCCCCTGACCTTATCCTTGTTTCAACAAGTGGTGCCCACCGTAGGGTTGCGATGCTTAGAACATGAAACTCTTTGTAGTTCAGCCCATATGTTCCTAAGTTCTTTCTAAGGTTGGGAAGAACGTTTTTCTTGGAAGTAATAGCTTCTAGATCTCCTGCATATAGCTACCCTACACGATACCCAACTCATTGCTTGCAGCTCTCGTTACCAGCTTCTTTACGTTAACCTTCTAGAGTATTTTTGCTGCTAAATGTTTACAAATGTTTCGAAACGCACGTCGGTAAATAAATACGACTCATAATATATGCATTATACATGCATTACAAAGTTATTTCCCATAAAATGATAAAAAAATAACGCAAGTAATATGTTGTTTAAAGTGAGTATGATAATAACAACGAGAAATGTCAAAACCTAGGGGCTGTTTGGCTAAGGTTATTTTTTTGACTTATTTACTTATTTGCTTATTTGAAAAGCAAATAAGGGGCTGTTTGGCTAAGGTTATTTTTTTGACTTATTTACTTATTTGCTTATTTGAAAAGCAAATAAGCCATAATGGAATGACTTATTTACTTATTCCTCTCATATAATAAGCTAACCCAAACACCTTTTAACTTTTCAAAAAGTAAATAAGTAAATAAGTCAATAAAATAAGCTTAGCCAAACAGCCCCTAGTTACTCTTACAACTCTAATATGTGCATACATTTTTTAGCACATTTAGTAAAAAGCCATATAATTATTATCTATGTAACCAAAAATATAAATATTCTTTGAAATTCAAAAAATATCAACGGTCAACTTTCAACATTTATATAAAAATTCAACCTTTTTTCACCTCCATTCACCATTTTTAACCCTTTTCTCATCTCTCTCCCTTTATTTTTTATAAAACATCTTCCACTTTTATAAACTTATATTCTACCATGGATCCCTTCAACAAACCGAACGTCCCCAACAACCAGAACAATCCCAAAAACCCGACCCAACCGAATGTTTTCTCGGTTCCGGGATATTATCCGACGATCGAACCGAACCAATTCTCTCAATATTCGTCAAACGCCTTCTCCGCATTCCAACACTCACCGAACCAATTCTCTCAATTCTCTCAAAGTCAAGCCCTTCAACAATTGATGATGCGGGGTGCTTATAATCTCCAACCGAACCCGACGCAACCCGAACGATCTGAACCCGACGAGGATGTGGAAGTTGTTCCCGAAACCCAACCGCAAAAAGAAAAAGGCAAATGAAGAAAAGGCAAGCAAGTGGTGGGTGAGCAACCGTCCAAAGCAAAGGCGAAACCGTGGACGCCAATCGAGGAAGAAGCCTTAGCGAAGGCTTACATAGGCACGTCTACACACCCGACAAAAGGTTGGTAAAAATAACTTTTTTTTTAAGTTTATATTTTTTAGAATTAGTTTTTTATTTTTTGTAATATATTTTTTGTAACATATTTTATAGGTAATAATCAAACTGGTGACGGGTTTTGGAAGGCGGTTTTGGCGAAGTTCCTTGGGCTAATGGACCAAGGCCCGTATCGAGATATCGACTCGGTGTCATCAAAATGGCGAAAAATGAACGGGTTCGTCAACAAGTATTGCGATGAATATAATAAAATATATTCAAGTGGGCGTCGTAGCGGCATGAGCGACGAGGATGTGTTTAAAAAGGTGTTGGAAATGTACAAGTCGAACAATAATAATACCTCGTTCGCACACGTTCGCGTGTGGAAAGTTTTGCGAACGCACCAAAAATGGGTGCCGATTCCCAACGAGGTGGAGATGGCGAAGTGGCAAAGGACATCGGAATCGGGTAATTTTAGCGCCGGTGGATCGGACACGAGGTGTCACATAAACTTAAACGATGACGCCGAGTTCGACGAAGAAGAATACGCCGTACATGAAGCGGAGCGTCCCCCGGGCCGGGACAAATCAATGAAGGAGCGGGCGAAGGAGAAAGAAAAGCAAAAGGTGGACCCAAAGATGGACGAGTTTATAGCACAATTTAAAACGTACACCGAGGTCACGGCCCTAAAGGCGAAGGAGCGGGCCATCGAAGAAAAGTCTCGTGTGGCGGGAGAAAAGTTACGCGAAAAGGTCCGATTGTCCGATGAAAAGATCCGATTTTCCGATGAAAAGATTTGGCTCAAGGAATGGGAAATATTAACGATGGATGTCGATACTTATCCCGAGCCGAAACGTTCGACTTTGAAAAAACTACAAAACGACATCATGAAGAAGCATCAAATTGGTTGATTTTTTTAGTCTATGTTTTTTATTTAAGTCTTTGTTTTTTTTAAGTTTATGATTTTTTTAAGTATATGTATTGCTTTTTAATATTAATAATGAAAATATTTTTATTATTTTATTTGTTAAATGTTAAAAAAAGTGGAAGATTAAAAAAATATAAAAGTGGTGGGGTAGGATCATCTAGGACCATCCTCTCATTTCCACTAGTTTTGTGGGATGGACCATCCTTGAGAGGACTATGATGTGTCGCCTAGGTGGCGGATCATCCTCCAAGGGAGGGTAGGCACCATACCATGTAGCCTAAACATGTTTCATTAGGCTAAATACTTTGCATGCATGTGTGAAGTGTCAAATTCATTTAAAAAAAAAGGTCAAAACCTATTCTATTTAGTGAAACAAGTAGCTCACCAAAATAAGCAAGGAAGCTTCGAGAGCTATGGTTAGAATATTGCGACAACCGACTAACTAAGGAAGCATACTAGCAAAATGCCAAGGCACTAAAGATTATAACCAACTTCTTTGTGAGTACAACCCATAGATGCATGTAAACACCTTACGAAGACGAGAAACAACCCGCCATAGTAGCTTGTGGATACATAGAAGCGGCTTCCTCAAAAAGTCTGTTGTAGCAGGGAAGCTGCCTAAGGAAACAACGGAACAGCCCGCCATGTCATCAAAACGCGTTAATTAAGAGATTTTTTGCAACATTGGAGCATGGGTATAGGAGTCCCAGAAATCTCAATGGTCGAAGCCTTAAAAAATTCATCATCTAAGTGGTAAGCAGACTTCAACCCTTGAACTTTTACTTATTAACTCTCCTCAAATTAAACACCGTGCTGATGAACTGTGGCACTAACAAGTCATACCTACATTTAATCTAATTTAAAGTACCTAATGATAAAAAGGGGCTTCCCCAATCTTAAGAAAGCTTCTTTTCATTAACATCCCCACAAGTTTGCCTCATATAATGATTGATCCAAAGTAATTATATATTATATTAATAGGGATAAGGCAACCTTATAGGAATATCAATGCTTGTCACCAAGCACCAATAAATAAATCCTCACAACTAGCATTATTTAACATTGTGACGAGGTACTTTTATCTTATTCAAGTGCCAAATGCAAAGCTTTTGGACCTTACAAGAAGCTATCGAAGCTTCTACTAGAAACAAAAAAACTACCCAACGCCGATAAAAACATTTATCGTCATACTAGGGAAGTTGATTGTTACCAGCAGAAAAGGTAACCTTCTAACATGAAAAGCTGTTCTTATTAGGAAGCTGAACATTCGGCACGAACAGTTGGCATTCTTGCACAAGAAGCCCTACTCAAATAAAGAAGAAGCTCCCTTTTTCTTCTACCTAGTATCATTTCATTAATTTAATATATGGAAAACATAAACACACAAACACCGGAAACTTCCCTTTGCTTAAAGTTTCCTAGATCAAGTAATTATGCATATACTTAGTAAAAATATGAATGAAACAACCGAGACGCCTGATGGCAAGAAAGTACCAAGGCATTGGAACGGAAAACACCGCAAGAAATTCATAGTCTGAATGACTAATGTAATGACAGAAACAAACTTGTACTTGGCTATATTCGTTCAATGGACACAAAATAGCACTTTTGCTATGAAATTTAACATTGTTCTATCCTAAGGGTGAGCTCCTCCAAACAAAACTCCATGGGATCCGACGGTATATCTACCCATGAAACGGGGATGAGCTCCTAGGCCATATCGCTCAACAGGGAACAAGTCGCTATACCTTCCTATACACAGAATGAGTTCCTAAAACAATACACCTCCATGGACTTAAGGAAGCTCCTTCCAGTTTCTTTATGAAAAATAAAAATAAGCACAGAAACCACAGCTTATTCCCTTGTATAAAAGCAAGTAAACACAAACTTACAAGGAAAGAAACAAATCGGGTAATGGATTTTTAGTATTTCAGGTCCCACGGATGCCGCTAATGAAGAAACATCACCTGAGATTCGTCCCTTGACTGGTTGATTCGATAAAGAGTGGTCTGATCTTCAATCTACAAAACAGAACACCGTTAGGACTCGTTACAGGAATGGGGTTATTCCTGTAACCACCATCCGGCGTGAGAATAAGAATTCGTTTGTGGGAGTAAAAGAAAATGTAATGAGAGAGTTGTATATCTTACCTTAACGATGACATCTCCTATTTATACTTATGGGTGAATTAGGGTTTTCCTTTAAGTCGGGAAGTCGGTTTGACGACATCTCCTAACTTGTCAAAAATTCTTCGGTACTTATATTTGCATGGGGATATCTTCCGTATTTATCTATTATTGTATATTTAATGATGGTTATTCGACCTAGAATGACCGGGTCGGGTCATTCCTCCACACAGGTCATTAATGACTCCGCAGAGAGAGAACCTATGAAGGTTTCCCGCCTTTTGCCTTTGCAGCCCATTGAAAGTAACAATTGGGACCATTATAAAAGCCCGGTAAGGGACCCCTGTCGACAAGTCACCCTTAGTCCGGGGTTACGAGCCTTAAAGCGTGTGGACCCGGACCGAGTAGTAAGCGGCGCTTCTACTATAGAGTGGGGCCCGTCATAATAATCACGCAATCCTGACGGTTCCCTGATCCTGCATCACTCTCTTGATCCAATGGTCAGGGTTCAAGGGGCATCTCCATGTGCTTCAAATCAATAGTCGCTTTTTGGAATGGTGATTAGACGGTTACCACCTATATTGATGAGGCCCTTAAAAACTCTGAAACCGTTCATAATTTCGTCATTCTTCCCCCTTTTTCCGTCATCTCCTTCTTTGATTTCTCTCTCACATTACACCATGAGCAGAAAGGGTAGGTCTTCTATTCGCTCGATTATTACTTAGGAGGAGTTAGAATCCTTCGTCGCCTCTTATCGAATTCCATCAGAGCTTGCCATATACGATGACAACAAAGATGAAGAATTTGTACAGGAGACTAAAAACTTAGATGAAGATGAAGAAGTCGACAAAGAGGAAGATCTTGAAGGTGAAGAAGAAGCCGAACATGAAGGAAAAGGAAAAGGGGGAAGGGCGGATCCGCAAAGATGGACGAATAAACTAGAAGAGACTTTAGCGATGACGTATGTGCATTGTAGTCTTAACAAGAAAAAGGAAATGCACAAAATCGGAAAGTTTTTGGAAGAAAGTTCTCGCACACTACAATGCAACCTTTGGAGGAAGCTCACGGACCGTTCATCAAGTCCGTCCGAAATGGAAAGCTATGCAAGCAAAGTTGAACTTATTCAACGGTTTTTGGCATCAAGCGGTATAATTTTTTACGTTTACATACTTTTTTATTTTTTACCCTAATATATTCGTATTTTTTACATTAATATAATTTATATTTTATTATAGGATCGTTTACGTCCTAGCGGGAGTGACGATGCTCATGTTATGAAACAACCGTTAAAAGATTACCAAAACAACATTCGGGTGGCTTTACTCATATTGAGGCGTGGGAGGTGGTTAGAAAGCATGAGAAATGCGTAACACCCTTTGTTTCGAAATTCAAAGTCAAAGTCAAGATTGAAGTCAAAGGAAGAAAAGATTGCTAATTGCGATCTGTCATTCCTTGCTCAACTACTGTTTTAACTTCTTTGACTTGTAATCGAATCTATTTAAATATTTGCTTTAGTTGTATTATGTGGAGTACCTATTAATAATCGAGGTTTAATCGCTGTTCAATCGCATGTTTGATCGATTTATCATCGCTATCGCATCGCAACTCGAATTATGTGTTCTGGATATTGTTTTATGTGTGTGTGCCATTTATGTGTTACTTGTGCATGTTATGTTTATGTTGAGGTGTTAATCGCAAATCGCAATCTATCGCATCGCAAAACGCAAGTAAATTATAGTGATTGTATGTTGGATATAGTAGTTATGTTATTTGAGTAACTAATGGGTAATACTATCGCATCGCTCTCTCGAATCGCACGTAACGCTCAATACGCGAATTGAAACAACAAAACTCATCGCGCCGAACTCATGGATCGAGTGGCTAACCGATCGAGTGGCCATCCGATCGGGTTGCCATCCGATTGAGTTATCACCCGATCAGGCTCCCACCCGATCGAGCTGCCACTTTCCCCACTTTCCTTTTTGGGAAACCCTATAAATACCTACCACATCACAACGACAGCTCTCTTGTTCGACCAGCCGACCTTCAGCCATCATTTCTCTCGATTCTTGTAAGTTTTCAACCTAAAATCTTGAGTTAAATGCTTGGTTGGTCCCTGTGGTTTGCAAAAATTGCAGATGTGGTCCCAAATGTTTACTAATTACACGCGTGGTCCCTGTGGTTTTCAAAAATGCACTCGGTTGGTCCCTAGCCCTAACATCAGTTAAATTTCTCAGTTAAGTCCATGTTAAATGACCAAAATACCCTTGCTTATTAACAAATACATAAACAGATCAATCTCTCACCTCTCTCTAACTCTCTTTCTCTCTCTCTCAGCTCTCTCTCTCTAGTTCTTTATTCTCACCACCACCCACCCTACCACCCCTACCACACACATGCGGCCACCGCCACCGCCACCTAACCACACCGCCGCCTAACCTCTCACTTACACTCCGAACAACAACAACAACAGTTACAACACAGACTCGCCGTCGCAGAGATCTTCTCAGTCGCCGTCGCTGTCAGGCTCGCCGTCGCAGAGATCGATCACTTCCGCCGCCGCGTCGAAGATGAAGAAGGCGTTAGGTCTCCGATCTAGCTCTTCCGTTGGTAGTCCTGGCTCCGGCGCTAGTTCCGGTGCCGGATCTGGTGGAAAGGTGAAGAAGGTGATGACGATTGGAGAGTTAATGAGGATTCAGATGAAGGTTTCTGAGGCTGCTGATTCGAGAATTCGTAGAGCATTGTTGAGAGTTTCTGCTGGTCAGGTATGAGTTTGATTTGTGTGTGATTTTGACTTTTAGTCAAAGTTCTAGGGTTTGAGTTTTAGATGATTAGATTTGGTGATGTGAATTGTTGTTTTGAATTGTTTTTTAACCTTGAACAGTTACAATTGCTGAATCGCACTCTCAAAGGCCTTATCTTCTTCTTTGCTCCAAAACCCTGTGCTTGAATTGTTTTTGAATTGTGTCTAGTGGTGGGTTTTAACCTTGAAGGTGACGGTGGATGTGGAGGTGGTGGTGGTGGTGGTGGTGGTGGTGGTGATGGATTGAAGGTGGAGATGGTGGCTGGTGGGTTTTAGAGAGAGAGAGGGAAGAACAGGAGATGGGATCATTGGTCTGATGAAGAAGAGGGTTTTATTAATAAGCAAGGGTATTTTGGTCATTTAACATGGACTTAACTGAGAAATTTAACTGATGTTAGGGCTAGGGACCAACCGAGTGCATTTTTGAAAACCACAGGGACCACGCGTGTAATTAGTAAACATTTGGGACCACATCTGCAATTTTTGCAAACCACAGGGACCAACCAAGCATTTAACTCTAAAATCTTGTACTACCTTGATCTACACGCACTTCTACATCATTTTCACCTTTGAATCTCAACTTTTAACCGTGAAATCACCAGATTTTAGGTGTTCTAGGATGATGTCATCATGGAGTTCTTATGAACTTCAATGTTTGGCTTCATTCCATCATGAACAACTTAGATCCGAAGGATTTCCACATGAATAATCAATATTTTCGCAAAGATCTACACAAATTCATGGTTAAAAGGATTGAAAGAAGGTTTTCCAATTTTCTTTCAACTCTTTTACACTCAATGCACTCAAACCCGATAGAATCGGAGCTTGTTCTGACCTTCTACTCTTTCTTAGTGATGGGTTAGTTCAAGATCTGAATTCTATCCGAGAGATGATTGATTTTGGGTTTGAACATGAACAACCGTCTCGAACCATGAACCGGTTGGACTAGGGTGGTTCCTGTTCGATCGGGTCACTTGGGCCGTGATGGGGCTTCTGTTGTTTAAACCAGTTATCATCACGTCTCGTTCAAAACTACAAAACTTCAAACGAAATCAAGTGTCCAGACGATCTGACCGTTGGGACGGATTGCCGTCTGATCGGATTGCCATCCGATCGACCGGCAATCCGATCGGGTTGCACTTGGATTCCATACTTAAACTTTTTATTCAAAATTCTAAGGTTCTGAACGTCGAACGGATTGCCGTCCGATCGGATTGCCATCCGATCGAACGACCACCCGATCGAGTGACGTCTCCGACTTTGGTACTTGAATCAATTTTCAAATACCATCAGTAACTAACGGATTGCCACCCGATTAGATAGCCATCCGATCGAGTGACCGTCCTTCTATGAACTTGTTCTCAACTAAGAAGACTCGCCAATCGGATAGCCGTCCGATCGAACGACCGTTCGATCGACCGACCTGAAGGGTAGAGATACTTCTCTATTTTTAAAATGCTACAACGAAAACTTGAAAGTACAAACCATCATACACAAACACGTCCTCACCAAGCGAGGTGTCAATCCAATCGAATGGCCATCCGATCGGATTACCATCTGATCCTTGGTACACTTGTATCGTTTTACGCGCCGCTCATCGTTTTGCTATCATTAACTGTTTAGGCTAATTTCTCTCAGCGCTCCCTTCAATCCAAGGCAGTGTTTATTAAGTTAAACGCTATCTGTGAGTATACTCGATCCCTTTTTGCTTTATGCACTTTTGGGTGTTACATACGTTACATATTCTAAATCACATCGAACACACAACACAACACTATTTATACGCTGACCTCTAATGCATGTTATACGTGACTCGATGAATGCTTGTTTGTTATGTTAACACATTGATTGTTGTCTACCTGCCTTAGCAACGATAGTACTATAGTTTGGACTCATCACCTGTTCATTCAGGGGTTGTTAAGGACAATTACTTCACGTGTTCACAGTGGTGAACATGTGTTGCGCACTCGCTACTCGCAGTCATTGGTATTGATAGGATCTTTGTCGATAACTTAGATGCTTCACATTATACATTATACATGCTGGTTATGCGTAAACGATTTCGAACTCTACTAGCTATTATCAAACTTGTATGCTCACCTTTACACTATGTGTATTGACCTCTATTTTAACGTATGTGACATGTGTTTAGGATGCTATGCTTTGCTTGCTACTTGATGGAACCGAGCTTAGGAGAGTCTAGAAACAAAAAGAGACAATTTATTTTTATTTGAAATCTGAATTGTCCGAACGGTTTTATTTGTTTTGGAGATACTTAAGTCTGTAATAACTTGCTTGCTTAATAGGTTACGGTATGGGACGTAATGTTTAACTATTCGGTAAAGTAGTTGTTATTGAATTTCTCTCGAACAATCTGTTTCGCTCAGTGCCGCGCCCTGATGATTCCGCCATCGGTTGGGGTGTGACAAAATGGGCCCCGGTACCATTGGTGGGTGAGGATAGTGGTAGTTCGGGGCAAAAAAGAAAGTCATCAGATTCGGGTAACTACCCTAGTGATATACCCGACATAAACGTAGACCTCTCTCCAAAAAGGCAAAAAAGAAAGAGAAAAAAGATAAAGGACCCGCAACGTCGAGAGAAAGGTCAGTTGGTATGTCCGACAAGCTCCAAGAATATAAATTTATGAAACAAAAGTAGGTGGAAATTAAAAAGAAACGAGAGGAAAAATATATCGAGTTTGCTGATGAACATCGAGAGACGTTGAGATAGATTAGGTTTGATAAGGATCTGGAGACATTTAACAGGCCACACGACAATGTTCCACGGAGATTTTGGAAATCACTCTAGCCCGAAAACGCGAGATCGCAAAAAAAATATGAATGGCCATGTTGTTTCTAAATTTTTTATGGTTTTATTTTTTTAGTAGGTTTAATTTTATGTAATGTTTTTTTTATTTAGTTAATGTAATTTTAGTTGGTTTATTTTAATATAATGGTTTTTTTTAATTTAATGTACTTTTATTTTTGTTAAAATTATGTTTCATTTATTAATTTGGTAGTTTTAAAAAAAGAAAAAAAATCGGTTTAGCCCCATGGCATGAGGGGAAACCACCTCTTATGATTTTTGGGTAAGAGGGGGAATAAGAGGAGAAATGATATGACACATTATTACTATATTGTTCGCCGCTCATTAACTGCCTATTTGGAGAAATCCTGACCGTATTAATTGTTCAGTTACTTTTTGAGAATTGATCTCAAGCGTTCAAATCCAATGGCAGTTTTTTTTTTTTTGGTTTAGCAGTTTCCGTATTTTCTGGCCAGTGTCAGACAACTGTTGTTGCAGCGGTTGTCTATTTCTCTCTCTCTCACACGCTCCCCTAACTTCTCCTTTTTCCTGAGTATAAAGCTACCACCAAGACATCCACTCCATCTGGTGTTCATTTGCGTTTTTTCCTTCCTTCTCCGTCATCAATCTCAATCCATTTGAAGCAGTTAGCAGCGTTGTAAATCACATCCTACATCCTCAATCCATTTGAAGAAGTTAGCAGTGTGTTAAACCCCTTTCACCCATATATGATAATCGTCCAATCTCCTTCCGAACATCACCAAATCAAAACGCAATACTGGGCGAAAGAATAAAATCGAATCGTTCTTAGGTTTCCTCCGGCGAGTTCAAGGTAAGTAAGTTCTGAAACTGTTTTTTTTTTTTTTTTTTCTTTTGATTCCAATCAACGTCGTTCAACCTCTCAGTCATCGGAACCATCACAGTTGCCATTGATTCCGACACCGGTTCCGGATATTGATATTGTTTTTCAGCTTTTCAGGCGACAGAATTTGATTAGCGAATGAGAGAAGAGCGGCGTTCTTCAACTGATCGGCTTTATGGAAGCTTCGACGAAAATGTGTTTGGATCGTTTAAGCAGTCTTGGAGACGATGTCGATGATTATGAGTTTCAATTGTCCTTAGATCTGGCCTAATTTCTTCGTTATTCACAGGTTAGCCTCTAATTTCTTCTTTTTATTCATGTTTTTGTGTTTGATTCAAGCTTATGTGTTAATAATTTATGTCGTTTTTTTGGAATTACAGATATAAAACAATTACTAGAGGATATGCTTAGTAATCCACGAATCAAGCACCTTTTGGTTCTTTGTGTGGAGAATCATATGCAACTGTTGTTTAATGCTTTTGATTTGTAAGGTTTTTTTTTTCTTTATTTTGATTAGGTTATTGTTTTATATTTGTTTTTCTGTTCATGCGGGTGTGTTTTTTTGTTTAATTGTGTGTGATTATTTTGATTACAGAATTCGCTGTTCATGTTGTTTGATAGCACCAATGGGAAATTGTCAGACCAGAGGCGGAGTTGTCCGCGGGAAAAGAGATTCTGGTGTACCCAATGAGACTGGTGAGTAAGATTCAGAAGTCGTCTTCTTCTCCAATGGCTATCTAGGTTGATTTCTGTTACTAATACAGATTGGGGTTTTTCAGTGTTTTTGATAGAAGGTCATTTATTGATCGGTTGCTGCGTTCTCATATTTTCGAAGTCGTTACACTTTGTGCAGGTACCCTTTCCGTTTTATCTTCTGTTGCTTACAATCACCATTCTGAAATCATACATGGTGATTTCAACGACAATTAACATTCTTAGCGGTTATGATTGTGCTTCTTCTCAGTGGTTATTGTCATTCGGAAACACGAAGTGGCTGTACTGCTGTAGTAAAGGTGCTTGGAAGTATACCACAATGTAACATGATGAATACTCCGTCATATCTTTCCAAATCTCTACTTCGGTTTTCACATGATCATAAAAGTCGACATATATATTTTTATGGGTTGCAGATGGATTTTCATGACACTGGAAGTGGGCCGAGTTCCTGGATTAACAGAGGCCTTTGGTTTCACTATTTCTTGAATAAAAAATGGAAGTGTCTTTGCAGAAGATATATGCAAAAGGAAGAAAAACATGAGCACCCTCATGTACCCTCCATTTAAAATCTGCGTAAATGATAGCAAGGTTTGTGCTTTTTTTTAGATTTTGAAGTATAGTTTAAGAGTTTTAAAATATTTAGGTTCTGTTACTTTATATACATATATTCAGTGATGTATGCGATTTGGAGAAGCAAGATCTGTAAATAAGGGGAAACTTTTTTTCTTCTTCAGGTGCGGAGAGAGAAAGTAAGCGAAAAGATGAACTGTTACAAGCCATTGCTCCAGGTTGTGACAAGGTGAGCTGACTTGCCTATGTCTTTGTTATCTATATGTTTATTTAAAATAGATAAATTAATAAATTTAATAAATTAGACGGATAATAATATTTGAGCTAATGACGTACCTATGTTAGATTTTAATTCTGTTCCAATTAACTAATCTTTATTTAGAAGAAAAGATTTCTAAACAGGAAAGATGGTGAATGACAGGCGCACAAAGGAACTCTTGACAATGGTCATGTACTTGCAATCAAAAGATGGGTTGTCTAGATCGTGGGGCCATGTTCGGCTGGGAAATTGTGC
>JARYGA010052471.1:0-37520 GCA_030545235.1 Helianthus tuberosus | reverse complement strand
AATATGAGCCACCACCTTCATATGCTTATAATGAGGAACCATGGGTTTAACAACCCACCTCATATACTTACAATGAAGGACAATGTCGTGAACCATCTACTTCCTATGAGTATCATGAGGAACAAAGGATCGAACAACCGGATTCGAGCTTTGAGGATCCCGATCCTTACTCTATCACCAACATAGCCGATAGGATAATAGAAAAACTAAAAACTATCGAACGTTGCATATTAGAATCTTGCGCAAGGGAAGGGGAGTCCCACGCAAGAGAAGAATTAAATAAAGAGATAGTTGAAAATAAGGGTGAGCAGAAAACCGAAATAACCGAACCGTAACCGAAATAACCGAAAAATCCAGACCGAAAAAACCGAACCGAAACAAAAACCGACGGTTCGGTTTTCGGATTTTTAATAACCGAAAATTTAGGTTCGGTTTTCGGATAATCATTTTCAATAACCGAAAATAACCAAACCGATAAGTTTAAATAGTATACCAAATCTATATATATATTTATATTTCAGTTGTTCAAGTGTTTACCGTGCTATTAAGAATTATTAATTTTATTCTTGTTTGTTAAATATTTATAATAAGAACATTAAAATGTTTATTTATCATTAAAATTATCCATTGTTTACAAGAATTAACAAAGTTTAATATAAAAATTAAGTGGTTTTCATAGTATTATAAAAGAAACGTCTTAACAAAAACTTTGGAAAAACATTAAAATAGATTAGAAAGTTAGGTGTATGTGAATAATATTAATTTAAAAGACTAAATATATTAACAAGATTCTTAAACTTTGAATTATACTTTTAAGTTTTGAATCTTACATAATTTGTTTCAAAAACCGAAAAAACAGAAAAACCGAACCGATGCTAAAACCGAAATAACCGAAACCAGAAAAAACCGAAACCGAACGGTTTTTAAAAACCAACAGCCGAACTTTCAGTTACGGTTTTGGTTTTACCCAAAAACCGAACCGAACCGAACCGTGCACACCCCTAGTTGAAAATTTAAAAATGGAAGAACAAATAAGTGAAAAACCGACACATGAGTTAAACAACGAAAAAGGTGAGACCATTAACGTTAAAATTCAAGAAGAGTCTAATTTTGAAGAAATTAATCTCTTGTCACCTTCTTTCGAAAACCATTGTTCAATACCCACTCATGCTAGGTTTTTAAAAGAGTTAAACACTAACACTAAAATTGACGAAACGGTAAAAATTAAGTTAACAAATGATCTAACTACGCTAATAAAAGAAGACCTATTTGAAATTAACATTACACCGGTTCCATGTTTTTTTCAAAATTCCTTTATTAGTAATATTACAATTGATAAAGATCTTTGTGTTAATATAATGCCAAACTACATTTTCAAAAAATTAAGTATTGGTTATTTATCTCCACTTCAAATACCCATTTTTCTTTCTAATCGGAAAACAATAAAATCAATGGGGATAGTTGAAGATGTGTTAGTCCAAGCAAATCAGATGGTAATCCCAACCGACTTCGTCATCCTTGATGACGCTCCACTAGTGTTGGGACGACCTTTTGTAAAAAACCCACGAAGCTTTGAAAAATCGAAAGCACAACAATCTACCCATTCAATTAGGGGCATTCAAAACAAGTGTCGACCATGAGCGATCAATGAAATATCTATTCGGCAATGACGACCCCTAATTGAAGATGAGCCAGAACCACCCGATAAGGTGGGTCTAGCCAATGACCCTTATAAACGTGGCGCACCACGGAGGCATTCCGCGAAACTATCCGAAGTTTTAGTTTTACGTTTCCTAGTTTAGTTTTAATTTTCAGGAATAAAACACACTCGGGATGATGGAGGTTACTAAGGGAAACTTGAACCCACACCCCATGCACAAAAACAGAGCCTCACGATGATTTTTCTTCATTATAGCAAGTTCAGCACGGCGCCGTGCTCACCCCAACACGCCATGTGCCTGAGGTTCTGCAGAAAATGCCCAGTTCAGGTAACTGGACACGGGGCCGTGCTCACCCCAAAACGCCATGTGCCTGAGGTTCTGCAGAAAATGCCCAGTTCAGGTAACACGCCCCCGTGCCCAGCCTTCTGTTTAAATTTGATACTGGCAGTCTGACCACGGGGCCGTGCTCAGCCAACACACCCCGTGTTCAGCTACCCAGTAACATAAAATCTTGTTTTTAACCCACTTTTACACATTTTAATCAACCGAAAAACTTATTTTTGGGAAACATTGAGGACAGTGTGTAATTTAAGTGTGTGGGGGATGCTAAAACCTTGAATATTGCAAGTCCTAAAAACAAGCCTTACACAAAACTCTATTGGAACCGCTAATCACCCCAATTTTTTTTCAAAAACTTTCATTTTTTTTATTTGTCTTGGTTTAATTTGGGAATAACAAGTTCTAAAAAGGTTATATTTTTACAAATTTACAACCGATCGCGTCGTGATAAAAAGAACCAACATAAGAAAATTATGAAACGGATTGACAAATCTAGTTAAAATTTGATTATATATACTTGATCACATAAAAACCCATTCCCACAAAAAAATGAGTTTTGAGCATTTATTGAGCATACAAATACACATCTTTAAACTAAATGCTCATTTTTCGTTTCTTGTGTGAATAGCCGTTTGGTTCTTACGACTCTAGAACTTGCCATGACGATACATTCCCGGTCCTTACCAACTTAACCCCGAGTAAGTAAATAATGGAGGCATTAGGACTAACTCTTTTTCTTTCAACACCATTATTTTTCTTTTTTTACCACCTACCCAAAATCCCCCTAGTTAACCCCTTTGAGCCTAAACCTTTTCATTTCTAAACCCAAAACAAACACCCTTTACCCACCAAAACCCTTTTTCATTTTAACCCTTTAATTTAGTACAAACATCGGTTTTCATGTGACATTCCTTAAAAAAAACAAAAAAAATGTTGAAGCCAAAAAAAATGTTGAAGCCAAAAAAAAATAAATAAATAAACAATCAAGTTCATCAAAAAGAACTTTTTTTTGAAGAATAGCTTCATTAAAAAAATTACAAAAAGTCTTACGAAAACCGACGCTTTTTACGTCTTTCACCCATTTCTACTAACCACTAACCCAACCACCTACCTTTAACCCAAGCCTAACCCTTCCCCTAAATAGTCCTCTTGATATTTACAAAGGTATATAGTTAAAAATGAGGATGATTGATTGCTTGGCAAGCTTATGGTAGGAGTAAGTTCCATGCCGCTCTCGAGTGTTTCACAAAAATACATCTTCGGCCGAGTGTTGAGTGATCCCCCATGAGGTATGTGAACTTTTATATAAATGGAATTTTAAAAAGGCATGTTATGCCCTAATAAGTAATTTATTTTATGTAATGTTCTATATAAATCATGACGAATAGAATTGTAAATAAATAAAAATAAAACCTAATAAAGAATCTTGGAAATCCCGACACTCTATGATAAGCCCTAAAACCTTCTCTTCTACCTATTCCATTTGGGAGTGTAAGTCACATTATAAAGAGTTTTGCTTGAGGACAAACAAAGATTTAAGTGTGGGGGTATTTGATGTGCGCAAAATGCAACATATAAATTACATCAAATGTGGCATAAAACTAACCCCTTTTTAGTACTAATGTTGGAAAAAGTGTGTTTTTGTCTTCCTTTTGTATTTTCAGGATTAAAAGAGCTTAAATGAACAAAAGAAGCAAAAATGCAGCTAAATCTAACAATAATATAAGAAAAGGGAAGAAACGTGGCATGCCCGACCCCTCGACAGCATCTCCCAAAGCAAAAAACAAGGAGCAAGCTGAGCATGGGGTTGTGCCCAGCGGACACGGGGCGTGTCCAGCGGACACGGGGGCATGTTCAGGTGTCTGCAGAAAAGACAAAGTTGTAGAAGCTTCTATTCCAGACACGGGGGCGTGCCTAGCTCAACATGGGGCCGTGGTCAACTCTAAGATTCGCAGAATCCAAGCAAATCTTGATAGTACAGATACGCTTCTTCACACGGGGCCGTGCCCAGCGGACACGGGGGCGTGGTCAACTAATGCAGACAAACTATAATTAATGAAGAAAGAGAAGAAGGGTGGACACGGGGTCGTGTCCAGTGGACATGGGCCGTGTCCAGGCTTCTGTGCAGGCTATAAATAGGGGTGCTTGGTTCACTTCAAAGGCATCCCTTGGCACACCACCTCTCTCACACTTCACCCACACCACAACACCACAACACCATCATCCACCACCGTCATCCATCATAGAGTGTGTGAGTCGTCTCGGGATCCAAGATTGATCGTAAGAGTTCTTGACAATCAAAGTCCATGTTTGCCTAAGTCTCTTACATCAGTTGGTGAAGACAAGTGTCTAGTGTAATACTTTTTATTTTTAATCTTTTCGCACTTTTTATTTGGTTATATATTAATGACTTTAATAACTAGTTTCTTAGGTTGAAGGTGATTCTTCCTTATCATTTGTCCGTGGTGTCTTGTTATTATTTTACTGTCTATATAAAATAAAAGATTTTCACCATTCATATATTCACGGTCTATAAGGAGGTTATCGAAGGAGGTCCTATTAAATTTGACCCAGGTCTATATGTTGGCTACCTGGTCAGGGGTTAAGGGAATGGTTTGTTAAGAGTCTTGTCTTGTTTAGTGTATAGATCCTGCAAGGACCTGGGTCAAATTTAGTAGGACCTCCTTCGATACCCACCGGTATTGGATGGCGGGGGGTCCATACTCTTTGATCCCCTCATATGTAAGCTACTATTAAAACTTTAACCCGGCTACTTTGAACTGTATCCCTGCTGACTTAGACTACTTAGCCGAGGGTAACGTCACCTTCAAAAGAGGGGCCTACCACATTATGCATTAATAACTTAATTAATTATCTTTCAATAATCCGACCCTTTAGGATTGTATCCTTGCTGACTCAAACTACTGGGTTGAGGGTAACGTCACCTTCAAAAGAGGGGCCTACTACAATAACTAAGATAATCTCTTAAAAAGTGCAAAAGTGCGGAAATAATCAAAGGTTACACTACACATGAGTCGAATCCAAGTGATTTATCTTGTCTATCTGTTTTTACTTTTATTTTATTTTTCAGCATTTTAAAAACTTTTTCTAAACTTTTGATTTGATTAGACGTTGAGGATAAACCGGTATTAAAAGCTCTTGTGTCCTTGGACGACCTCGGTATCTTACCAACACTATACTACGCTCACGATGGGTGCACTTGCCCATATGTGTGTTTAGTGTTAGTAAATATCGTGTTTTATAAATTTAAAACTTGGCTAAAAAGTGTTAAAGGGCTTAATTTATACATTAAAAACCTATCACACCTAACGCACATCAAGTTTTTGGCGCCGTTGCCGGGGACACAAGTATTTTAGGAAAGTTTAAAATCGACGGCCTACTCAGTTTTTCAAAAAAAAAAATTACGCGCGCATTTTTTTCTGCAATTTTGTTAGATTTTTGCATTACAGTATCCTGAACACGGGGCCGGGGTCACTGAACACACCCCGTGCTCAACGAAATCAGTAACTTTAATTCAAATGCCCAGATACAGATTCTGTACACGGGGCCATGCTCATTGAACCCGGGCCGTGTCCAGCCTCTGTTTCGTTTTTTTTTTTCTGGTCTCGAGACTTTGTTGTGGTCTGCTGAGTGATTCTTATGGATCAATACTCAGGGAGGGTTACAACTACACCTATGAGGAGGATGATTATAGAGAAGACTATAGCACCAATTGTGGTAACCCGCACTTTGTTCAATATTGTGACTTATTTCAACCATCCACTTCATACACCTACTATGAGAGCCCAGGTACGAGCCATCAACTTCATACACATCCTATGAAGACATAAGGTATGAACCTCCTCCCTCATACTCATATTTTGAGGAACCAATGTATGAGCCTCCATACTCATACTTTGAGGAACCACAATATGAGCCACCACCTTCATATGCTTATAATGAGGAAACCATGGCATGAACAACCCACCTCATATGAGTATTATGAATAACATAATTACGACCCTTATCCATCATATACTTACAATGAATGACAATGGTGTGAACCATCTACTTCCTATGAGTATCATGAGGAACAAAGGATCGAACAACCGGATTCGAGCTTTGAGGATCTCGATCCTTACTCTATCACCAACATAGCGATAGGATAATAGAAAAACTAAAAACTATCGAACGTTGCATATTAGAATCTCGCGCAAGGAAGAGGAGTCCCGCGCAAGAGAAGAATTAATAAAGAGATAGTTGAAAATTTAAAAATGGAAGAACAAATAAGTGAAAAACCGACACATGAGTTAAAACAACGAAAAAGGTGAGACCGTTAACGTTAAAATTCAAGAAGAGTCTAATTTTGAAGAAATGAATCTCTTGTCACCTTCTTTCGAAAACCATTGTTTAATACCCACTCATGCTAGGTTTTTAAAAGAGTTAAACACTAACACTTAAATTGTACGAAACGGTAAGCATTAAGTTAACAAATGATCTAACTACGCTAATAAAAGAAGACCCATTTGAAATTAACATTACTCCGATTCCATATTTTTTTTTTCAAAATTCCTTTATTAGTAATATTACAATTGATAAAGATCTTGTGTTAATATAATGCCAAACTACATTTTCGAAAAATTAAGTATTGGTGATTTATCTCCACTTCAAATACCCATTTTTCTATCTAATCGGAAACAATAAAATCAAATGGGGATAGTTGAAGATGTGTTAGTCCAAGCAAATCAGATGGTAATCCCAACAGACTTCGTCATCCTTGATGACGCTCCACTAGTGTTGGGACGACCTTTTGTAAAAACCCACGAAGCCTTTGAAAAATCAGAAGCACAACAATCTACCCATTCAATTAGGGGCATTCAAAAAAAGTGTCGACCTTGAGCGATCAATGAAATATCCATTCGGCAATGACGACCCCTAATTGAAGATGACCCAGAACCACCCGATAAGGTGGGTCTCGCCAAGGACCCTTATAAACGTGGTGCACCACGGAGGCATTCCGCGGAACTATCCGTAGTTTTAGTTTTACGTTTCCTACTTTAGTTTTAATTTTCAGGAATAAAACACACTCGGGATGATGGAGGTTACTAAGGGAAACTTGAACCCACACCCCATGCACAAAAACAGAGCCTCCCGACGATTTTTCTTCATTATAGCAAGTTCAGCATGGGGCCGTGCTCACCCAAGACGCCCCATGCCCTATGTTCTGCAGAAAATGCCCAGTTCAGGTAACTGGACACGGGGCCGTGCTCACTGAACACGCCCCCATGCCCAGCCTTCTGTTTAAATTTGATACTGGCAGTCTGACCACGGGGCCGTGCTCAGCCAACACACCCCGGTGTTCAGCTACCCAGTAACATAAAATCTTGTTTTTAACCCTCTTTACACATTTTAATCAACCGAAAAACTTATTTTGGGAACATTGGGACAATGTGTAATTTAAGTGTGGGGGGATGCTAAAACCTTGAATCTTGCAAGTCCTAAAAACAAGCCTTACACAAAACTCTATTGGACCACTAATCACCCCAATTTTTTTCAAAAATTTTCATTTTTTTTTACTTGTCTTGGTTTAATTTAGGAATAACAAGTTCTAAAAAGGTTATATTTTTACAAATTTACAACCGATCGCGTCATGATAAAAAGAACCAACATAAGAAAATTATGAAACGGCATGACAAATCTAGTTAAAATTTGATTATATATACTTGATCACATAAAAACCCATTCCCACAAAAAAGTGAGTTTTGAGCCTTTATTGAGCATACAAATACACATCTTTAAACTAATGCTCATTTTCATTTCTTGTGTGAAGCCGCTTGGTTCTTACGACTCTAGAACTTGCCAAGACGATACATTCCCGGTCCTTACCAACTTAACCCCGAGTAAGTAAATGATGGAGGCACTAGACTAACTCGTTTTCTTTCAACACCATTTTTTTTTCTTTTTTTTTTACACCTACCCAAAATCCCCCTAGTTAACCCCTTTGAGCCTAAACCTTTTCATTTCTAAACCCAAAACAAACACCCTTACCCACCAAAACCCTTTTTCATTTTAACCCTTTATTTTAGTACAAAGCTCGGTTTTCATGTGACATTCCTTAAAAAAACAAAAAAACAAAAAATGTTGAAGCCAAAAAAAAAATAAGCAATCAAGTTCATCAAAAAGAACTTTGTTTGAAGAATTGCTTCATAAAAAAAATTACAAAAAGTCCTAGACAAAACCGACGCTTTTTACGCCTTTCGCCCTTTTCTACTAACCACTAATCCAACCACCTACCTTTAACCCAAGCCTAACCCTTCCCCAAAAAGTCCTCTTGATATTTACAAAGGTATATAGTTAAAAAGGAGGAGGATTGATTGCTTGGCAAGCTTATGGTAGGAGTAAGTTCCATGCCGCTCTCGAGTGTTTCACAAAAATACATCTTCGGCCGAGTGTTGAGTGATCCCCCGTGAGGGTATGTGAACTTTTATATAAATGGAATTTTAAAAAGGCATGTTATGCCCTAACAAGTAATTTATTTTATGTAATGTTCTATATAAATCATGACGAATAGGATTGTAAATAAAAAAAATAAAAAACCTAATAAAGAATCTTGGAAATCCCGACACTCTATGACAAGCCCTAAAACCTTCTCTTCTGCCCATTCCATTGGGGAGTGTAAGCCACATTATAAAGAGTTTTGCTTGAGTACAAGCAAAGATTCAAGAGTGGGGGTATTTGATGTGCGCAAAATGCAACTTATAAATTACATCAAATGTGGCATAAAACTAACCCCTTTTTAATACTAATGTTGGAAAAAGTGTGTTTTGTCTTCCTTTGGTATTTCAGGATTAAAAGAGCTTAAATGAACAAAAGAAACAAAAATGCAGCTAAATCTAACAATAATACAAGAAAAGGGGAAGAAACGTGGCATGCTCGACCCCTCGACAGAATCTCCCAAAGCAAAAAACAAGAAGGCAAGCTGAGCATGGGGCTGTGCCCAGCGGACACGGGGGCGTGTTCAGGGTGTCTGCAGAAAAGACAAAGTTGTAGAAGCTTCTATTCCCAACACGGGGGCGTGCCTAGCTCAACACGGGGCCGTGGTAAACGCTAAGATTCGCAGAATCCAAGCAAATCTTGATAGTACAGATACGCTTCTGCACACGGGGTCGTGCCCAGCGGACACGGGGGCGTGGTCAACTAATGCAGACAAACTGCAATTAATGAAGAAAGAGAAGAAGGCTGGACACGGGGCCGTGTCCAGGCTTCTGTGCAGGCTATAAATAGGGGTGCTTGTTCACTTCAAAGGCATCCCTTGGCACACCACCTCTCTCACACTTCACCCACACCACAACACCATCATCCACCACCATCATCCATCATTGAGTGTGTGAGTCGTCTCGGGGATCCAAGATTGATCGTAAGAGTTCTTGATAATCAAAGGCCATGTTTTCCTAAGTCTCTTTACGTCACTTGGTGAAGACAAGTGTCTAGTGTAATACTTTTTTATTTTTAATCTTTTCGCACTTTTTATTTGGTTATGTATTAATGACTTTAATAACTAGTTCTTATGTTGAAGGTGATTCTTCCTTATCATTTGGCCGTGGTGTCTTGGCATTATTTTACTGTCTATATAAAATAAAAGATTTTCACCATCATATCTCCACGGTCTATATGGAGGTATGTTGGCTACCTGGTCGGGGGTTAGGGAATGGTTTGTTAAGAGTCTTGCCTTGTTTAGTGTATAGATCCTGCAAGGGACCTGGGTCAAATTTAGTAGGACCTCCTTCGATACCACCAGTTTTGGGATGGCGGGGGTCCCAAACTCTTTGATCCCCTGATATGTAAGCTACTATTAAAACTTTAACCCGGCTACTTAGGACTGTATCCCTGCTGACTCAGACTACTTAGCCGAGGGTAACGTCACCTTCAAAAGAGGGGCCTACCACATTATGCATTAATAAATTAATTAATTATCTTTCAATAATCTGACCCTTTAGGATTGTATCCTTTCTGACTCAAACTATTGGGTTGAGGGTAACGTCACCTTCAAAAGAGGGGCCTACTACAATAACTAAGATAATCTCTTAAAAGTGCAAAAGTGCGGAAATAATCAAAGGTTACACTACACACGAGTCGAATCCAAGTGATTCATCTTGTCTATCTGTTTTTACTTTTATTTTATTTTTCAGCATTTTATTTAGTTTTTATTTTCTAGTTTAAAACCTTTTTCTAAACTTTTGATTTGATTAGACGTTGAGGATAAACCGGTATTAAAAGCTCTTGTGTCCTTGGACGACCTCGGTATCTTACAACACTATACTACGCTCACGATGGGTGCACTTGCCCCATATGTGTGTTTAGTGTTAGTAAATATCGTGTTTTATAAATTTAAAACTTGGCTAAAAAGTGTTAAAGGGCTTAATTTATACATTAAAAAACCTATCACACTTAACGCACATCAACTGCCTCAGTCTTTTCTATCCAGCGTAGAGCTGCAATGGCTTATTCATTGCCCGAGAATTCTATTGGTTTACAAGACCAGAATTCTTTGTAAGAACAACCTAAGACATGGTTCTTCTTCTCTTTGGAATTGGCAATTGAAGTAACGGTCCATTGTTCACGCTGTGACTGGTTCAGTACGTGTTCGCTTACTTCCACTATTACTGTTATTATTATCCGCTTCTCTAACATGTTGGATAATAGATGGCATAGCATCTATAATTCCTTGAGTTACTATGTGTTGAATGGCACTGTTATTTATTTGCTTATCATTATTCTAGTTTTCCCGATTTGCGTCGTTAGCCATCTGAATTTACAAACAATTCCCCAATTATTATATTTCAGAGCAATATTTAATGCTAATAATCACACATCAACACATGATCAAAATCGCCGTACATTGCGACATTAACTCTATTTTATATATTACGTATCTATTACAAACCACAACTGGAAATTAAAATATAATACTAGTATGCATCAGTAGTTATAAGATTATCTATATTTTTTTTTAGCCACACACACACATATATATATATATATTTTATATTATTATTATTACTATTACTATTGCTATTACTATTACTATTACTATTACTATTACTACTACTACTGGTAGGGGTTTATCAAATATTGCATATTACGCTCGTCATATTTCCAGACGATTCTCTCCCCTATCTGTCTCATTCTCTCACTTCCTTCTAATATCTCCTCACCAAAGGTGTGGAGTTCTGTATGTTCTCAGTGCTCATGGGTTGGGCTGGTGCTAGTATTGGGTCAGGAAATTGTGGCATCGGTTCCTCATGTGGGTAGGGGTTCTCTAGGATTTCCCGTATGTATTGATCATTATCAAAATATGGGTCTAGAGGGTCAAGGTTTGGATAGGGTGCTATTGGGTCTGGCAATGGGCTCCTCTAGTGGGTAGCGTGTTGGTAATCCTATGGTCGTCAAACCATGGGTCATAGTCTGGAGGATGGGGTACTGGGACTCTAGGGATTTCAGCTGGGTCTAAGTCAGGTAGTGGGATCTGGTCAGCTGGGTCAATTTCTACTTCCATGGATTGTGTTGGGAACAACGGCAGTGGCTGTGGTGCTGTAAGTTGTTCTAAATTAGGGTCTGCAGTTGTGGTAGCTAATATGTGAAAATTAGCTAACCTCCTATTGAGTAATCCTGGGTTTGAACATTCATTTCTCTATTGGCCGCTGCTAAGGCCCGCTGCGGTTGCAACTTTCTCATCCTCTTTCTACGCTCATGAGCTCCTCTGCTGAACTATCCTCTCTTCTTGGGAGGGAATGGCTCTTCAGATTGTGCTTTGAATACGAAAATCCCTTCTTCGGTGTCAGCCGAATACCCGAGGGGGTAGGCTGGGAAGAAGTTCCTTCATCCCTATGAGAGCTGGGCAATTGACGGTAAGCGTCCGAAGTCTTGGTCACTCATACTGTAAACTAACAAATTGTCAAATAACACAAAATAATAATCTACGCGTATGCACATAGTCTCATTGATTATTTCCTAACAAAATTGACAATTTCAATGTTAGCAGACACTTCTTGGCTTAAATCAGTGGCTGTAGCTCTGATACCACCTTCTATCGCAACCCCCCGACCCCTGCCTCGGGGAGGCAGGCGGCCGCGGGCCTACTCAGAGATGGTGCTATCGGTGTTTATCATTATTTGGCAGCGTAAATTTCATCAGGACCGTAGTTAGGAAATATTTTATCAGAGTAAAACACCACATTTTTATAATTATAAACTTATTGGGATAAAACCAAGTTTTCATTACAAACATGTTTATAGAGATAAACCCTAATTTATTGAATAAAACATCTTCTTTATTTAGTAACTTTTATAGCCACTTTTCCAAGCTTCAGTGCTGTCCAGTTGGCTTCTATTTGGCTTTCACATTTTGTTACCTGAAACGCGTTTTAAAACATTTTGTCAGTGGGAAATACTGGTGATTGAATCCCAATTTAATCAACACAGGTTTTATCCTTGTACAGTATTGAGGGCAATCAGCAATTACATTTGTTTATTATTCTACCTTAATTACCACCCACGGTACTGTCGACCCGACTTGTGTCATGTTACTACTCACAGTGTAGTAACAAATTTTGTATACAAAACTCCATCATACCGACGATAATTGTAGAATTTATAAATACGTCAATCAATGTTAATAATAATCTAAACATTTGAGGTTTTGTAAAAACAGTTTGCACAAAAAGAGGTTACTCACATTGCTATTTTAGACTTTTCCTTGTGGGTTTCCTGGGTTATAATCTAATAATTTAAACAATGCACACGTGTTAGTTTAATAACCCAATATTTACATTAGTTATACCCCTCCCCGAGACGAACTTGTAACAAACTCTCATTAAAAAGTCCTAATTATTATTTTAATTGTCCAATAGGAAACCCTAATTGAGAAACCCAAGTGATTCTGAATAAACCCTAAATTTTCAGAGTAAACGGAATCAGGATCAGGGCCCCTAAAACTCAAGGGGGGTAAAACCCTATTAATGATTATCCTTATAAAACGCTGTCAAAATTTAAAATTCACGCAACGTCGACTCATCAAGGATAGATAGGTGACGAAGCAGGCCTACCCTACTTTGACACCCCAGGCGACACGCGACAGGAACCATGGTGTCCTTCGCGACACGCGGGCGGCTCAAATTTTGGGTATAAATGCAGGGGCTTGGGGCCTGAACTATTTGCTCAGTTCGACGGTCTAAAACGTCGTCCTACTCTTTGTATCTCCGTTTCTTTCTATCAATGCCCTAAAACCTCGAAACTCTGCTCGTTATTAGGGTAATAACTTTAATCACTGGTACGATACTTTATCCGATCGATTGAAACTATCCGATGGATGTTTTAAGTGCTGCTCAAACTCGGGTTATACTTTGTCATTCGTCGTGAATTCGATGAATGTTTAAGTATCGCACTTTGTTATTCATTGTGAGGGTTTCTATCTCGTGATTGTCGTTAAAGTTGAATTGAGTTAATACACTAATACGAGTTCCATTGTATCTAGAAATTAGAACTCGTAAGCAGGTAGCTGCTAGAATACTTAAAAGCTAAGCAACTTAATAGTTAAATAAACTTAGCAGTTAAGTTAACTGAGTAGATTAATTAATCTGTTAATCAAGTTAAGTAAGATTAATTAATCAGTTAAGAATGATTAATTAAGTTAAGTATGATTAATTAATCAGTTAAGCAAGATTAATTAAGTTAAGCAAGATTAATTAAGCTAAGCAAGATTTATTAAGCTAAGCAAGATTAATTAAGCTAAGTAAGATTTATTAATCACCTAAGTAGATATACATGAAAAATAGATATTTATGGGGTAAATATTATCTAAGGAATATTTTATCTAAGGAAAGTGTTATCTAAGGAAGATATTATCTAAGGAAAGTGTTATCTAGGGAAGATATTATCTAAGGAAAGTGTTATCTAGGGAAGATATTATCTAAGGAAAGTGTTATTCATGGAAGGCTTTATCTGGGGAAAACTTATCTAGGGAAAATCTATATAGGGTAAGGCTTATCCTCTTGCCTATAAATAGGAAGCTTAGGAATTCATTTTCCTTTGCTCATTTCTCTTCTTCTTTACTCTATACGTTGGTGTTATAACCAATAATTACCAAAGCGAAGTTCTGTCCGATCGATTCAGGAACCAACGAACGAATGCCAAAGTGTTATACTTTGTGAATTTCGGTAAACGGAATCCAAAATACTGTACTTTGTGAATTTCGGTAAACGGAATCCAAAATACTATACTTTGTGAATTTCGGTAAACGGAATCCAAAGTGTTATACTTTGTGAATTTTGTTAAGGTTCGAATCTCGTGACTACCGTTAGGTTTGATTTGGGTTTTACACAAATACGTATTCCATTCTGTTAAACTATGTGTTTAACTACCAAGAATACTCCCAACTACACACTTACAATCAAACAAACTATTAAATCATCAGAAGATCCAGAATAATAAGTGCATGCTTAATTATCGGAAGAAGTAGAATCAAGAAGCTTGTTAACTCAATTCCGTATACTTATAAAGTGAGTCATTCTCTTTTTATCAAAATGCTTTATAAATTCTTAAATATTTTCAAAGTTATAATTACAGTGATTAAGTTTATGTAATCACCAAATTACAGCCGGTATGTGGGGTATTGTGCACATTACTACTGTATTATCACTTTAGGTGGGCGAACCTAAAATTTGTGAGATACGTCACTATTGGGTGACAGGACCCAAAAGTGATATAACGTCATTCATTGGGGCAGCCAATGGTGATATGACCATAGTCACAGATCCGGTCGAGTGACAAATACCGTGGGTAGTTGGTTTGATATCAGAAACATTGTAATCTCTCTTAATACTGTGAATTATAACAAACGTGTCGTTTTAGTAAAATGAATGAACTCACTCAGTATTTCCCGCTGACAAAACCTTTTTAAAACGCGTTTCAGGTAATTACAGTAGATTGGAGTAAAAGATGGATACGGCACCGAAAGGCATCAAGAAGTGGCTTATTTTATTAATTAAAAATCAAATTAAGAAATATTATTTTATGTAATAAAATTTATCTTTATTTAAGCTACCTTTGTAAAACATGGATTTATTCCATCTATTTAAAAAAAATAAAATCCGGTGTTTTCTAAACTCTGATATTTTCCTAACTCACGGTCCTGATGAAATTTCCGCTGCAACGTTTTCAAAATAATCACCGGTACCACTGGACTGTTCACGGCTCCCGATTCCGTCCAGGGTGGGGTCGGGGGTCGTGACAGAACTCCAACGACTACGTCGGCCAGAAACTCGACAGCCGTTACGGAGCACTAGATCAATCGAGCAGCGTATCTAATACGTAACCGGGGGTTATAATACTTACAACGAGGCAGAACTTCGTTAATTAGGGGGTATAATGCCCGGGTATTACTTCTACACTTTAGACATTGAGAGAGAATTTTTGGTTTTGAACATCGAAAACTGAAGGCCGATCGTCTCAATTTATAGGGCTGGAAATTGAGTTTGCCGCGCCCCGCGTAAGAGGAGGAAAGGGCCTTCGCGGCCCGCGAGGCCAACTAGGGTAGGCCCTAGCTTGGCTGAGTCGACCCTAGCTTCCACACGCGTCACGACACGTGGCACCTCAGGGTGCGGCCTGGTGGTTGATCTGTCGTGGCCCGCGACTAGGTTGGCTAAGGGCTTCACGCCCAGCGAGCCACCTTAATTTCTTGTTTTTATTTTATTTTTATCAAATTAGAAGTATATAGGGCCTTTATACGTCTACGGGGTGTATTTTAGAACGTATAGGGATGTTTTAAATAATTTAGGAGTGTCGGAAATAATTTAGGAGGGTTGTTATATTGTTACTATTACTAGTTGAAGCTATGTCATTAACATTACTAGTTGAAGCAACACAAACAGATTCATTCATAAGAGAAACATCAACATTCAACATAAATTTTCCAACACTTGTTTGTAACCACAATTTTTCAACACAATGCCACTTAACAGGTTCTTTCGAATTTCGGGCGCATACAAAACATTGTTCAAAAGTAAAGATTTTCCAGAAGTAAAAACAAGATACACGATTCCTATTCCTTTGATTAGTTCAGTTGCAACATTCCCCATCTTGATAATAGATCCGTATTCAATTGGTTGAAAGTCTTTGAACCAACTAAGATCCTTGCATACATGGCTTGTTGCACCCGAATCAACCCACCAAGCAATATCATCATCCTGCACATAAAATGCTTCAGAAATTAGTGATACGTAATTCTAAACCGAATTATTAAATTGTACTAAATTCTGACCTTGCTTGACCGGGTCCTTGGACCCGCTAGGACCAGCCTCATTCTTGTTCTTTGAACCAAACTTGTTAGTATTCTTCATCAATTTGCAGTGCCTCTTAAAGTGACCAACCTTACCACACTTCCAGGAAGGGAAATTCGGCGTCTTGTTTGGACATTAATTGTTGTTCCCTTGAAACCTTCCTTTCCCTTTGGTTTCCTTTGGATGATTCATCCATCTCAACCATGTTCATAGTAGACGTTCCATCCTGTTTCTTTTCATCATTGACCAACAATTTTCTTGTGCTCTCAAGCCTTCTTCAATTCTGAAGTGGCTTCCAAGTTCAATCAAAGTTAACTCTCCTTCTGATGTTTCGGATTATATTTAAAATCTTTCCATGAGGGGGTAACTTGTCAATGATACTTGAAACCGAGATGGATTCATCCATCTTCAAGTCATGTTGGGCATACTGCCCCAAAATTCGTAACAATTCATTGTATTATTCCATGACATGCCTTAAATCAACCATTTTGTAATTGTTAAAATTACTGACAAGAAACTTCTTACTAGAATAATCTTCTGCCATGTATTTGGCTTCCAAAGTGTCCCACAGTAACTTTGCAGTTTCTACCTTTTGATAAACATCAAATAAGGGATCAGACATACCATTCAGAATGTGGCCAAGGCATATGTAATTGTCTTTCTCCCACTTTGACCTCTCCTGATTTGTTCTAGATTGCACTCCTCCAGTATCTCCAGGATTGGAGTAGTCAACACGTACACCACCTTTAGCGTTGTGAAAAGAAAGTGCATCTTCTTCTATCGTCTTCGGAAGTCCTGCCCTTTGAACATCTCCAGTTTGTCAAACTTGCTTGTCAAATCCTTCATCAATCCGCTTGCCATCTTCACAGGAAATAATTTGATATTTGTTGAGGAATTTTATGAAACCGGACAATCAGAGAGGCGTGTGTTCACTCTCAGATCAAATTATTTTGGTGGTTCTACCGAATAATTCAATCGGATACAGCTCTGATTTCGAGAATTAGAACAACAGTATGTGTATTTCTAGAACTCGTATGAACCAGTTTTTGACCAAAAAAATACAATTATGAATTTTGGGGATAATCTCCAGCTAACTGCTCCTATATTTCAAATTTTGAATTTTAATTAAATTGTCTGTAACTGCCTTAATTTTTATCTACAAAAATTATGACGAATTTTATAAAATTATTTTTTTCTAAGGCAGGGGCTCTGCCCCTTGGACCACGCTAGGGGCTGTCGCCCCTTGGACCCTCCTCCCGGGGGCGCTGCCCTGGACCCCTGCCAAGGGGGCGTTGCCGTCTTGGAACCCCCATTTGGGGCTCTGCCCGAATGTTTGGAATTATAATAACTCGAACAAGCATGTACTCCCGCACCTCCTAACTTGTTCAATGTATATCATAATTCCTTTTGATTACCAAGTTAATCTCAATTACACTAAAATATTTAATGTGAATCTGATGAACAAAATAAAGGCTGTCACGTACCACTTGCATTTCTGTTTGCTTTTTTTGACCATGGCATTTGCATGTGACATGCTTTCATGTCGATTACAATATTCTTTTATCCAACCTTATCTCAAGGACCATTGGACCTATACATATATCACTAAAGGAAAGGAAAGGAAAGTAAAATACCAACCTTCTCAATTTATGCATTTGTGCTAACTAGTTATAATAGGCAAATCAATTCAATCAGGCTTTCTTTTTTACCCAAACATGATACACATAGAAGAATCGTTTAATTAAAAATCTTTAACTTATACCACCTTTTATTAGCTTCTAAATATCATGATCCAAAATAGATTACCCAGTAAATTCAGCATAATTAAGCGATCCAGCTTTGGTCTCAGGTACATTCTTCGCCTATTTTAAAACGATGGATTTAGCAGTGAAAACTGACAAGTCCCGCAAAACATATTCTACAACATTTTGCTGTAAGCTTAATAAGCCTCCCTCTCAGAATTAGTCATGATTGTGCGCGCTTAAATGATCAGCCTCGAAGAATGGACTTCATGGTATGGCCGGGTTCCATTTTAACAGCAAATATGTTGCCGGTCTCAAGTGGCATACGAGGTAGATCAAATTAAAGCTACAAGGGGAGAATATAGTTTACATGCCAACAATTCACATGGAAATTAGCTAACCGGACTAAGGAACCTGATGAAAGTTATGATATGGGCTTGATCTTGATTAATCAGATGGTGCTCTAATGTAGTGGCAAAGGAAGCTTTATATGTCACTAAATCTTATGAAACTTTTTCAACTTTTCATAGAATCCCAAGTAGGTCAAGCCATGTCATGATTTGGAAAAAAGAAAAGGAAAAAGAGAGACACATCGCAAGACATGCTCTCTAGGTGCAAAAAAGAATCCCTTTTATACATTATCTTCCTTTGTTCTAGGTATTGTTTTCTATTCCAAAATTTCACATAAACCGAAAGTGATGTTCTACTTTTTGGAGATTGAAAGAAGAATATATATATCATTTAACATTGTCTATTTAATGAAGGCAAAGTATAGTTCAAACACGATTTGTAAGTTACTCCAAAACGGTATAGCTAGACACGGTTTGGTTCTCCTTGATAATTCGATTATGTTACACATGCAGGAACGCACGGGGTCAAAAAAATTCAGTAGTATTATGTCTATTAAAAGTGATTGTTGTCGAGTCCGGTTTCCAATTTTTTTTTTTTGCTAGGTTGAGTCAGATTACAGAAATATTTTTGTTTTTGTAATGTAGAGCTAGCTGGTGCTTTTTATTTGGTTTGGAACTTTATTCAGGGTTTTAAGGTGATTTTAATTTTGTTCTTATGGTTTGATTTGTTGTATATGACTTTTGAAGATGACCTTTTACTTGTTGTATAGGTTTTAAAGATGACTTCAATTTTGTTCACTTACATAAGACAGGTTTCCACCTTTAATTTTATAATGTCTAAAATTAGCAACGAGTTAGTAGCTAATACTTAATATAAGAGCGGAAATTTATATATAAAAATAAACACGTCTCGATGATGATTCGGAGCTAGAATTACGAAAAGAGTAAACAATGTCAATTTATAAAAATAAAAAAAGGAACTAAATGTGAGGTAGTTTTGATATGTACGTTTATGCTTCAAACACTTGTGCATTACTACTTGCAACTCGATTGCGAATAAATATATCAAGACGTAGATAAAAATAGCATGTTGCAACGACATATTTGGAATTATATAAAATTGTATTTTAAAAGTTATATGTGAAAAACAAAATATGCTTAAATTTATTATAATAATGCAATAATTTATTTTAACTATTTATTGTGTTTAGTTCAATTGGTAAAGTCATTAAAATTAAGGTGTAATTTTCCTTTGAAATCAATGGTTCCTGCCCCCATCAAATACGGATTTAATGTAATTTAAGTCTTTAAAAAAATATAAGTGATATAATGGGTATGTTTGTCAAAAGTAGCTGGTGGCTGGAAGCTGGTAGCTGGTGGCTGGAAGCTGATAGCTGTAGCTGGTAGCTAGTAGTTGTAGCTTTTTAGATATATTTGGTGTTTGGTAGAGTAGCTGGAGCTTTTAATAAAATGTATAAAATGACCAAAATGGACATAACTAAAAATTTAGAAAGTTTGTGCATTAAAAAGTTCCTTATTTTTAGGGGTTAAAATAGTCTTTTTTTTCCCTAAAAGCTTGTAGCTCCTTCTAAACGCTACTAGTAGTAGCGTTCAACCAAAAGTTTCAAACTCCTAACCTAAAAGCTTAAAGCTCCTTCAACCAAACAAGACTTTTTATTGAATAGGAGCTTTTTCTTAAAGACTTAGGGTATGTTTGGCAAAAGTAGCTGGTGGCTGCTAGCTGGAAGCTGGAAGCTGGTGGCTGCTAGCTGGAAGCTGGAAGCTGCTAGCTGGTGGCTGGAAGCTGGTAGCTGTAGCTGGTAGTTAGTAGCTGTAGCTTTTTAGATATATTTGGTGTTTGGTAGAGTAGCTGGAGCTTTTAATAAAATTTATAAAATGACCAAAATGGACATAACTAAAAATTTAGAAAGTTGATGCATTAAAAAGTTTCCTATTTTTAGAGGTTAAAATAGTCATTTTTTCCCTAAAAGCTTGTAGCTCCTTCTAAACGCTACTAGTAGTAGCGTTCAACCAAAAGCTTCAAGCTCCTAACCTATAAGCTTAAAGCTCCTTCAACCAAACAAGACTTTTTATTGAGTATGAGCTTTTTCTTAAAAGCTTAAAGCTAGAAGCTCCTAAAAGCTCCTAAAAGCTCCATGCCAAACATACCCTTAAAGCTAGAAGCTTCTAAAAGCTCCTTAAAGCTCCATGCCAAACATACCCAATATGGTTTCGTAATAAGTGTTTTCTTGACCAATTAATAAGAAGTGATCAGATGCATACGTGAAAGAGATTTCAATACCATGAATGAAAACAATTTGATTTCAACAATTAGACTAGTGGGTATGGGGAGGCTCATCCTCATGAGGATGGGTCGCCACATAGACGCCACATCACCATCCCATGGAGGATGGGCCTCCTCCATTTTTTAGGGGGTGGAGGATGGGGCTACCCCACCTAGTTATTTTATAATTTTCTTATTTTTTTTTGTTAACTTATTAAAAACTTCATAAAAATAAAAAATACAATATAAAACATCATAAATAAATTCATTTCATAACATAAAAAAATTACATTTCCTAAAAATAAAAATTACTAATCCTAGAAACGGAAAACATAAAAACGAAAAAAAATTACGATACGATTAAAAAACTAAACAACCTACGACGTCCATGTTTTCTTCACCTCCTCTTTCATCCTCCGATAAACCTCGCGTTCATCCTCCGGAACCGAGTCGAGATCCAACCTCATAATCCTAAAATCCTCCGCTCGAGCATAGTCGGCCGACACGGTTTTCTTGTGACTATATTTTTTGGCCGCGAAATCTTTGAAGGAACGGAATTCATTTATCAACTCGTCCATTTTCGAAGACGCCTTCGAGCCGCCCCCTCCACTCGAGCCGGCCCCTTTGCGCTTTCCGGCCGCCTCTTTTTTTGCTTTGTCCCTTCTGGTGGGACGTTCGTTCTCGTGAACGGGCAACACATCCTCGTCATATATCGGGTCATCGTTTATGTCGATTTGACAACGAGCGGTGGAGCCTCCCGCACTATAACTTCCGGACTCGGAAGTTTTAGTCCGTTTGGCGGTTGCGACCTCATTTGGAACCGCCGCCCATTTTGGTTCTTTCTTTAAAATGTTCCATGCTCGGAGGTGCGGGAAAGGCGCCGGATTTTTTGAATCCCATTTAGCCATCGCAAGGTTAAGAGTGTCCTCGTCGTTACTCCCACTAGGAGGATTGTTGTAAATTGCGTTATAATACCCACAAAAATCATTCACGGTCTTGTTCATTTTCCACCACTTGCCCGATACGGAATCGATATCACGCATCGGGCCTTGCCCCATAAGCTCGTTAAATCTATCTGTTGTCGCCTTCCAAAAACTAGAACCCGTTTGATTGTTCCCTAAAATTAAAAAAAATGCATTAGTAAAACTAAAAAATAAATCTTTTTAAATTTCAGTTAAAAAAATAAACTTTGGTTCATACCGACAATCGGGCAAGTTGAGGACTTAACATACGCAATTGCTAGCGCCTCCTCCTCTACTTTTGTCCACTGTTGTCTCTACTTCGCTCTCGAACCGCTTTTTTTTACGGTGTCGGGTTCGGTTTCAACCGCCTTCCCCTTCCCCGTGTTTTTTTTGCGCTTGAGTTCTTTAGGTGGCGATTCGGGGACGACTTCTTCATCATCATCATCAAGTTGAACATGGGGTTGCGGTTGGGATTGTTCAAGTTGAAACGAGTTGCGTTGCATGAATTGTTGGAGTGCTTGGAATTGTTGCACTTGTTGAACTTGGGACATTTGTGAGAAGGCGTTGGGTGATTGTTGGTAACCCGAAAACTTAAATTGTGGAGACCCCCACGAAGGATCCATAGTCGGAGTGTAAGCGGGACTCGAAAAAAAGTTAGGTTGGTTCGGGTTGGGATTGTTCGGGTTGGGGTTGTTTGTGTTGAATGGATTCATGATTGTATAAAAAAAGGGGAGTGTTTTTTTATAAAAATGGATGAGAATGGGAGAAGAATGGGAGTAAATGGTATAAAAATGGATGAAAGGAGTGGTATTTATTTAAAGTTAAAATGTTTTTTTTTAATTATAGCCGTTACCAACGGCATTCTTTTTGAAAATGAGGCCCGTCATCAACGTCGTTTGGCAGCCGGGTTTCACAAGACGGGGCGAGGGGGGCGGTGTGGGGGACCGGCGCCGGGCCTAAGCCGGCCCCCATACCGCTTGGTTTTATTGAGTAACTAGTGATGGTTATGTAATATAGAACACTTAGAAATCATCAAATGTTAATGAAAGGTTTCTTAATTTTATAACTGTTTATAAAGATCAAAGTCATAAGTCATTTGTTACTAATAAATGTCCACACTTGAAATATAAAATTAACACTTTATTTCAGTGTAACACCCCGAAAATATTAAACTATATATGTTGGTATACTTGTATAATTAATAATAAGTATAATAAAAATACTGAAAATAAAACTAGGGATATTTAACTTAGTTATATATCCATTATAAATAATGAAGAATCAAAGGGTTCTAACCATTTTATAAACTTTAAACCTAGAGGGACCAAATTAAACATAAATGGAAACGTGTTTTAAAACAATTGATAAGTTTCAAACACACATTTGTGTGTGTTTTATCCTGGTCGACCAACAGAAAGCCAAGAAACCGAGCTCTTGCTCTTAAAACCCTAATTCACTACATACTACTAAAAATCAAAGAAGGAAACTGAATTGAGATCAAATTCAAGTGAAATTAGTGATCACCATACTTAGGAGATCACAAGGTATGCTAAATTTTGAACTTTGGTGAAGTTTTGAATTTATATGAATGAAATTCTTGAAAGAATGATTGATGTTATGGCATAATTGAGGTGAATACAAGTCTAGGGACAAGCCCTAGATAAGAAATTAGTGATTTTGTAGCATAATTAGAGAATTAATGAGTTATCATATATGTAGTGTATGGGTTTTTGAGAAAAAAGATGAACACTTGAATGAAAGTGATGAATTGATGTTATTTGATTGTTAGGACACAATTCTAGATGTTCTTTGTGTATATGAGACATCTAATTTAGAATATGATGAATTAACATGGTTAAAAATATTCATCATGAACTTGTTAGTATTAGTATACTAATGTCGCCCACAAGATGTTCGACAAAATGCTTAAATGAACTTGAATTAAGTGAGAAATATGAAAGAATCGCTTGATTGATTAGTTAGAAGCATTGTGTGTCAAATATTGAAATATGAGTTCTAAGCAAAATGTAATCTAGGTGGAGCGGATAATCGTTTAAAGGGAAAGCTTTGAAAGGTACGTGGCGATACGCTTCGTAGATTTCCGTTACTATTTTAAGTCCATTTTTATTGAATTATAAAGGTATCATTATGAAGTTTGGTTGATGTTAAAACGGTGGTATAAACAATCCAAACGGATTAAATAATAGTTTAATGAGATGTTAGAAAATGAAAGTGATGGATTTCACTATAATGGTCAAACGGGTCAACTTTACTCAAATGACAAATGTTTGGTGAAATAAAGCGATGAATGTCGCTAACGAAACCAAACGGGAAGTGACAGAGTCTACAACATGGAATGGACTGAGTTTAAGGATATGGTTGAAAGGAAATTTTGTCCACCTAATGAAAAAGAACAGATAGCTAATAAGTTCTTAAATCATAGAATGACTGGAGTAGACTGTAAGGGTTACACTACTATATTCTTCGAATATGCTAGAATAGTGCCAACCCTAGCCTCACCAGAACCCGTATTAATCTCCCGTTACATTTAGGGATTAATTAGTGAAATTAGGTATGTAGTCAATGCAGCTAGACCACAAACTATAGAAGAAGCGGTAGAACTAGCAAATACCTTGACAGATGAACCAGTACTTACGCAAGAAGAGAATCAGAAAAGAACCTAGCTCAGAAACTTACCCAGGAATTCCGTTATGGAAATTCCAACCGTGGGAAAAACGTAGGTTCTACTTCTGCACCCTATTGTAAGGCCTGCAAGAAGAAACATTCAGGAAGATGCACTATCTACTGCAACTTCTGCAAAATACCAGGACACAAGGAAGAAGACTGTAGGAAGAAACCCAATAACGGAGTATGCTTCAATTGAGGAGAAAAGGGACATATCAAGCCGAACTGTCCGAAACTAGCTCTAGCCATGAACAACAAGACTACTAAGAATGCTAGGGCATTTGTTCTGACCACCGAAGAAGCAAAGATGATTTCGGATGTGATTTCCGGTACCTTTTTAGTTAATGATATTTTTGCTAAAGTATTATTTGACTCTGGTGCGAACCAAAGTTTTATTAATACTTTATTTTGCAAAATTCTCAACCAACCATTAACTAAACTCCAACAAGAATGTCTAGTAGAGACAACAAATGGAGAATCCATTAAGATCACTGAAATCTTGCAGGGAGCAAGAATAGAAATCCTAAACCAAGATTTTATTGCTAATCTTTACCCTATGAATCTGACTGGATTTGATATCGTATTAGGAATGGATTGGTTAGTAGCCAATAAAGCCAGTATTATATGTGATAAAAAGTCAATCCAAATAAGTTCACCAAAGGGTGAAAAGATCACAATTAAAGGAAATAAGCCATCTAGATCCACGAAATTCAGCTCTGTGATGAAAACTGCAAGTTGTGCAAGGAAAGGATCACTAGTATATATGATTTCCATAATCATTAATACTAAAGGAAAAGAATTAACAGATATTCCTGTAGTATCTCAATTCTTAGACGTTTTCCCAGAAGAAATACCAGGACTTCTGCCAGATAGAGAAGTTGAATTTAGAATTCATCTGCTACCAGGAACCGCACCAATTGCCAAGGCACCTTATCGTTTGGCGCCAGCAGAGATGCAAGAACTGAAGAAACACTTGGACGAACTTCTAGAGAAAGGATTTATACAGCCAAGTTCATCACCTTGGGGAGCACCGATCTTATTTGTCAAGAAGAAGGACGGGTCAATGCGTATGTGCATTGATTACCGAGAATTAAACAAAGTTATGATTAAAAATCGGTACACATTACTGAGAATCGATGATATGTTTGATCAATTACAAGGAGCTAGATTTTTCTCAAAAATCGATTTACGCTCAGGATATCATCAATTAAAAGTACAGGAAGAGGACATTCCTAAGACCGCCTTCAGAACAAGGTATGGCCATTATGAATTTACAATCATGCCATTTGGTTTAACCAATGCCCCAGCCGCATTTATGGACATGATAAACAGAATATGTAAACGATATCTGGATAAATTCATAATTGTCTTTATAGATGATATTCTAATTCACTCTAAGAGTAAAGAGGATCATGCAGTGCATCTGCATGCACTTCTAAATTTGCTGAGAAAAGAAAAAATTTATGCTAAATTTGCAAAATGTGAATTCTTATTAGAAGAAGTGCAGTTTCTTGGACATTTAGTTAATCATGAAGGGATTCATGTCGATTCTACAAAGATTGAGGCAATTACCAAATGGAAAGTCCCTGAATCACCAACAGAGGTAAGAAGTTTTCTAGGACTAGCAGGTTATTATAGACGGTTTATCCGAGATTTCTCTAGAATAGACATTCCCTTAACCAAATTAACATGTAAATCTGTTAAGTTTGAATGGGGACCAAAACAAGAAGAAGCCTTTAGAATTCTTAAGCAAAGATTAACCAACGCACCCATATTAGCGTTACCAGAAGGAACTGAAGACTTTGAAGTCTATTGTGACACTTCTAAGTTAGGGTATGGATGTGTGTTGATGCAATGTCAAAAGGTTATAGCCTATGCCTCTAGACAACTTAAGAATCATGAAGAAAATTACTCAACCCATGATTTAGAGTTAGGAGCTATGTGACATCCCACATCGGTTGTGAAGGGGAACAAAGGCTTCCTTATAAGGGGCTGGATACCTTCACCATCATGACGCGTTTTGAAAACCGTGAGGGGCGGACGCCGGGGGCGTGCTGGCCGCCAAAGCGAACAATATCATGGTGCGGTTACGTTGGGCTGTGACAGATGGTATCTGACGGGTGGTCCGTAGGACAACCCTTAAATGAGCTAAATGCGTGCATATCCCATATTTTACACGGTTATGTATCGTGAATGTGATAACTACGAATGTTCGTGTGTTTTACAAGTAAATCGCTTAATTCGGTTAAATTGGAACGCGTAGGTTACGGTTTGAAGAAAGTCAGTGCACATTTGTATGTTGGAGGGTATAAATGGGTTTTAAAAGAAATCCTAATGTATACATGTGCACATGGATGGAGAGCTTTTAAAGGAATAATATAATTGATCATAAAAGTGGCGCAAACTTTGAGGGGTCTTGGACTTGATTGGCGGCAGACAAACAACATCATCATCTCACGCTGACCAAGGGGAGAAGAAAATATAGATGAGGATTTATTATCACAACAATAAAATAACATCACAAATATAAAGCATTAGTCATCCATCATTAATTGGGGAGAGACAATTGTTTGGTTGGGGAGCTGCACGCATCGAGAAAGGGATTGGGCCGCCAACACAACACATGTGGGCTGGAGACATTGGGCCGCACATGGGCGGCAGACATCGAAGAACAAGAGTCAACAACTCAACATCATCACGGTACAACTTGGGCTGACACATTGGACTTTGGCAGCCATATCACGTGCAAAGCATAAAAATCAGGATGCTACCGTAAATTACGGCTCCACCGTAATTTACGGTGGACTTGAAATTGGTTAATGGCTCACCGTAACTTAGAAGACTTGTACCGTAACACTTATATGTGCACCGTAACTTACGGTAGAGCCGTAAGTTACGGTGGTGGCCGGGAGAAAACGTGTAACTGCCTCATTAAGTCAGTTTTTATTGTGTCTTTTCAAGTATTCTCATCATTGGTCGGTTTTGGGGGATCCTAGGGGCGATTTTGGCTGTTCTTGCTTGGTTCTAAACAATTCCTAACATTCGGTTTGTGTATTCGATTTGTATGAACATTAATCGTTGTGTGAAGATGATGTACCAAGTCATGCGTGGCTAAACTTTTGGTGATCATCCTAGATGTAAGGTTTGCTTTTGAAACACTATGTTTGTGCTTGAATTTCTAGAATAATAACTTTGAATGTTTGTTTGAGTTATTATGGTGTTTGGATATTTGTTTGTAAATTGTTGATTATTGTTTGATGTTAATCTGAACCATACGTTCTTGGTGCCGCTGGCAATCGAGATATCATGGGAGGGATTAGGGTTGGATAATTGTCAATTGATCATCGAGTAACAACCTCGCATTTTATAATCCGAGTACTTAGTTCTCTTTCATCACAAACAGATAATCAAACACGAGCCATGTCTATGTGGTTCTTTCTAGTTAAGCATAAACATTAGTGTGGATTAAAACCTGAAATCTAGGATGGTCGCTTGTTCCTAATCTGTTTACAAAAACACTCTTTGCTTTGCAATTTAATTAGTTAATATTAGTTCTTAAAATCAAAACAATCAACTCTTGAATTTTAATTTCTGCAATTTTAGTTTAATCTTAGTTTAAGTGCAAAGCTAAATAATCGACATACTTTCCACATACTCCATGAGTTCGATACCCTCTTATCACTATCTATAGTTGTTATTGGGATTAAATTTGCGTGACCCACGACAATCACGTCAAATTTTGGCGCCGTTGCCGGGGAGTAGTGCGCAACGTGTGTCAGTTTGTTAGTTTTGCTTTGTTATTTTCGGGTTTACACTGGTGTGTTTAGTGTGCAGGTTCTACAGGTGCATGCATACTAGAGGTTCTCACAAAGCTTCACCATTGTCATTTGATCCGGAAATCGAAAGAACGCTAAGGCAAAATCGAGTTTTACTACGCGAAAACAGAATCATCGGTTCACCCACTTCACCAATTACACCAAGAAACATCATGGACGAAACACAAGTACCACCCACAACGGGTCAAACGACCACGTCATTTATACCTACTTCCACACAACCATCACCAAACACAACCATACCAAATTCCACTACAATTCCTACTCCATCTCATGACACTACACCATCTAACACCACACAACCGATTACTACTTAAGTTGAACCCAGTCTTACTTTTAGCCCATCTACTACGATTCCACCATTCACTCACTTCTTTCCAGTTTCAGGGCAATCATCCTCAACCCATACAGTACCACAAGGTTCGACTGTTGTACATACTACCTCTACATTTAGACCATCAAACCAGTCGGGTTTTCAATACTCGACCATTCCATTTGGGCAAACTTCGGGTATAGGGGGAGATGGATATGAGGAAGGATACGAAGATTTTGAGGGTTATGATGAAGATGGGTATGCTTATGCTTATGGGGGTGATGGTGATCAAGGAGAGTTCGGTTATGTGCAAAGTCAATCTCAAGGAATGGTAAGTGTAGGTGGAGTGCCACAACAACAACAACTTATACCGCAACATATTCGACCAAGACCACAAGGGCCACCAATGCAACGCCCTATTCCATTGCAACAAGTTCGGCCACAAATTGTACAACCACAATTTCAAAGGCCGATTCAATACCCACCGATGCCCCAACAACAATTTCAACAACCAATTGCACCACAAGGGCATATACCAAGACCAATGGGTCCTATTCGTCCAAGGGGTCGATTGGGTGTTCCAAGAAGGCATCTTAGGGAATAAGCACGGGGAATAGAAGCACATTTCAGGCCGATAATTACTCAAAACCCTTCACCGGTGGTTATCCCTCACAACAACCAAGGGAGAACCTTTGAAGTAAGAACAAACTCTTTGCAAAGTTTGCCGAAGTACAAAGGGCTAGCAACGGAGGAGCCGTATTTCCATTTAGAGGCCTATGACTCAATTTGCAATACTTTTGGGAGTCAAGGTTTTTCGGCCGATGATGTCAAGTTGGTCCTATTTCAGTTTTCTTTGGAGGACAAGGCAAAGAAGTGGTTCTACACTTTGCCTTCAGCATCTATTTATACTTGGGCGGAGATGCAACAAATTTTCTTAGATGAATTTTACACCGCCCAAAAGACCAACGATGCTAGAAAGGGGTTGAGAAGCTTCCAACAACAACATGGTGAGATGTTCCATGAGGCATTTGAACGATTTAAAATGATGATAAAGAATTGCCCTCACCATGGGATTGAACTTTGGGAGTTGATGAATGCTTTTCACGAGGGGTTAAGTGCCGAAGATGCTCGTGATTTGATGTCCATTACCGGTGGAACTTTTGGCACAAATTATGAAAATGATGATTGGGAGTTCTTATAGAATATGGCAATTACATCAAAGAGAAAGGCTCAAGCATCGAGGAGAGCGCGACCGGCCATTACCCGACCTCAAGTGCACGCCATAGATGATGGTAATGTTCAAACTACTAACCAAATTTATGATGTGTGTGCTTTGTGTAATGAAATAGGTCATGCGGCTGAAAATTGCCAAGGAATTGTGGAAGGGCAATATGAAGAGGTGCATGCGGTTCAAGGTCAAGGTCAAGGAGGGGGTGGTAGAAACTACAACAACATGAATTCTAATACCTACCACCCCGGGTTGAGGAACCACCCAAATTTTCGCTATGGGAATCCTTCAAATCAAGCTAACCCGAACTTCCAAGGAAACCAAGGATTTCAAAGGCAATATCAAACGGGTCAAAGCTCTTCGGGTGGAAATGAGATGATGGAGATGTTGAAGGCGATGCAAAGTGAAATGCAACGAATGAACCAACGAGATGAGGTTCGGATGCAAAAGGACGAGGTTCGTGACAAAAGCATCCAATCGTTGACCACTCAAATGGGTCAACTTGCGAGTGATGTGGCGATATTGAAGAAAACAAAAGGTCAATTACCAAGTGACACGGTGACAAATCCCAAGAACACAAAAAGCATTAACATCAATGTGGTAAGCACCGTTCCAAATACTAAATTTAATGAAACATTGCTAACTTCTTCGTATCAAGTGAATGCAGGTTTGGAAAAAGATGCCAAAGTCGAGAATGATAAAGAGTGTGAAGCGCCAATCGTGCCTATCCGTGTGTGAAAATTAAAAATCCCTCACGCATTGTTGGACTACGGGGCAAGCATGAGTGTGTTACCAAGCGATCTATACAATATGTACGACTTTGGTCCACTTGAAGGTACAGACACCATGGTGAGCTTGGCGGATGGAAGTTGGAGGCGTCCACGGGGAATGGTTAGGAATGTTAAGATTCAGTTGGGAGAATTTGAATACCCGGTGGATTTCCTAGTTTTGGACTATGCTTCTACCAATATGGCATCACAATAAAGGGTAATTTTAGGTCGACCGTTTCTATACACAGCAAATGCTCAAATTAATTGTAGAGACGAGATTATTACTATGACCGAAAAGAACCGTAAGTTGTACTTTGATGTTCAAACTAGAGTGATTAGTTATGAGCCCATTGAGAGGAAGGGTGGTGAGTCTAGTGATTGTATGAAAAATGCGTTTCAAAGATTGAGAAAAAAGCACCCACCGGACCGTGATGAAACACATATAGGTTCAAGCAGGAGTGTATTTGATTACCCGCCGAGTCAAAATGAGACGAATGCATTTTGCCCAATGACAAGCTACGGTGGGGGAGGTGATAGGAACCGATTCTTTGACCCACCATAAATGGTGGTGGCACAGTCTGGCTGAAGACTTGAAACTTAGCGCTGCTCGGGAGGCAACCCGGGTTTTATATTGATCTTGTTGTTTTTATCTTTCTATGTTTCAGGGCCATGGCGACATTCAAGTGTGGGGAAGATGTGCGGATATTTGGGTGAAGGTGGTGATAGGAAGTCGGATTATCTACAACATCTGTTGTGGCAAACTTTACCATGTCAATGTACTCTTTCCTTAGTCTTGTTATGTTCTTTTGCTTTGAAATATTGGTAGTTAGTTTGTTTAATTTTGTTTAAAAAAAATAAATAAATAAATAAATAAAATGAAAAATACAAAAAGAAATTTGTGGTTGAGTGAAGAAGCTTTTTGTTGATGTTGAATGAGTTTTAAGTGATCAAAGCCTCCTAAAACCATACATTGGGGTCAATGTATCCCAAGTGTGGGGATGGGGGGGGGGGGGGAATTTTTGAAGATTTTGAAAAATTTTGAGTCAAATAAAACATTGTGAAAATTTGAACACCCTAGATTAACCCCAAATGGTGCACCGTCAACCCTTGATACCCTTTCATTCTTGGTGAGAGTTGAAGCCACATTTGTACATAAATAATGCTTATCTTTGATAAGAGTGGCTACGGGTGGGGGTGCATTAGAACATGTGCTTGAATGCGGTTTGAATCCTTAGTTGGACATGAATGCGAAAAGGATAAGGGCATCTAGGTAGCCTCGTTTTTAGTGTGTGCGAGTGTGGGATTTGGGGGGTTGGACCTCATAAGTTATATATATGAGCATGGTTGCGAAAGGGGCGGGGGTTTGGACATTTAGTTGCCAATTTTGTGCCTAAAAGCCTATTGTTTGTTACCCCTAGCTACTTACTTAAAAACTTACCCAAATTTGACCCGGTCTTATAGTGTTAGTGATAGTAGTAGTAGTTTTAGTAGTATGATGTAGATATGTTTGAAGCTTTATTGTATGGTTGCTTACTTTGATTTAAAAAAAAAATCAGAAAAGAAAAAAAAAGAGAGAAAAAGCAATGAAAAATGAAAAAAAGAAAGGATGTTTAGTTATCTTGTATATTACTTATGTCTTGTTTATTGTTTTTTTCATTGTGTAATAAAAAGACCGGGTTAAATTTTCGCTACTTCATATATATTCCATTTCCTACCCATACACATAGCCACGTTACAACCTTGAAAGTCCCTTTGATTTGCATTCATGTTTGACACATTTTAGGAGAATGATCGATTTAGGTACAAGCCTATAGTTGTGCAACCGCCCGTTAGCCTTTGTGTGTCTAGCTCATATTGCTAGTGCTTGCTTGTAACCGAGAGGAGAGACATAGTGAGGGGTGCATTAGTTGGGTGTTAAAAAGGGGTTAGTAAAAGGATTGCTTGTTTCTGCTTGGTTTGCATGTTGATCGCTTGTTGAGAAATAGTTTTTGAATGGGTTGCTTGGGACAAGCAACGGGTAAGTGTGGGGATGTGACGGGTGGTCCGTAGGACAACCCTTAAATGAGCTAAATACGTGCATATCTCATATTTTACACGGTTATGTATCGTGAATGTGATAACTACGAATGTTCGTGTGTTTTACAGGTAAATCGCTTAATTCGGTTAAATTGGAACGCGTAGGTTACGGTTTGAAGAAAGTCAGTGCACATTTGCATGTTGGAGGGTATAAATGGGTTTTAAAAGAAATCCTAATGTATACATGTGCACATGGATGGAGAGCTTTTAAAGGAATAACATAATTGATCATAAAAGTGGCGCAAACTTTGAGGGGTCTTGGACTTGATTGGCGGCAGACAAACAACATCATCATCTCACGCTGACCAAGGGGAGAAGAAAATATTGATGAGGATTTATTATCACAACAATAAAATAACATCACAAATATAAAGCATTAGTCATCCATCATTAATTGGGGAGAGACAATTGTTTGGTTGGGGAGCTGCACGCATGAGAAAGGGATTGGGCCGCCAACACAACACATGTGGGCTGGAGACATTGGGCCGCACATGGGCGGCAGACATCGAAGAACAAGAGTCAACAACTCAACATCATCATCACGGTACAACTTGGGCTGACACATTGGACTTTGGCAGCCATATCACGTGCAAAGCATAAAAATCAGGATGTTACCGTAAATTACGGCTCCACCGTAATTTACGGTGGACTTGAAATTGGTTAATGGCTCACCGTAACTCAGAAGACTTGTACCGTAACACTTATATGTGCACCGTAACTTACGGTAGAGCCGTAAGTTACGGTGGTGGCTGGGAGAAAACGTGTAACTGCCTCATTAAGTCAGTTTTTATTGTGTCTTTTCAAGTATTCTCATCATTGGTCGGTTTTGGGGGATCCTAGGGGCGATTTTGGCTGTTCTTGCTTGGTTCTAAACAATTCCTAACATTCGGTTTGTGTATTCGATTTGTATGAACATTAATCGTTGTGTGAAGATGATGTACCAAGTCATGCGTGGCTAAACTTTTGGTGATCATCCTAGATGTAAGGTTTGCTTTTGAAACACTATGTTTGTGCTTGAATTTCTAGAATAATAACTTTGAATGTTTGTTTGAGTTATTATGGTGTTTGGATATTTGTTTGTAAATCGTTGATTATTGTTTGATGTTAATCTAAACCATACGTTCTTGGTGCCGCTGGTAATCGAGATATCATGGGAGGGATTAGGGTTGGATAATTGTCAATTGATCATCGAGTAACAACCTCGCATTTTATAATCCGAGTACTTAGTTCTCTTTCATCACAAACAGATAATCAAACACGAGTCATGTCTATGTGGTTCTTTCTAGTTAAGCATAAACATTAGTGTGGATTAAAACCTGAAATCTAGGATGGTCGCTTGTTCCTAATCTGTTTACAAAAACACTCTTTGCTTTGCAATTTAATTAGTTAATATTAGTTCTTAAAATCAAAACAATCAACTCTTGAATTTTAATTTCTGCAATTTTAGTTTAATCTTAGTTTAAGTGCAAAGCTAAATAATCGACATACTTTCCACATACTCCCTGAGTTCGATACCCTCTTATCACTATCTATAGTTGTTATTGGGATTAAATTTGCGTGACCCACGACAATCACGTCAGTATCAGAGCCAGGGCCGGACCGGTGGTGCCAGGTCCTGCGAGGACGCTGGACCCCTTAAGGAGGGTGGATTGTGACATCCCACATCGGTTGTGAAAGGGAACAAAGGCTTCCTTATAAGGGGTTGGATACCTTCACCATCATGTCGTGTTTTGAAAACCGTGAGGGGCGGACGCCGGGGGAGTGCTGGCCGCCAAAGCGGACAATATCATGGTGCGGTTACACTGGGCTGTGACAAGCTATAATTTTTGCCCTTAAGATTTAAAGACACTATTTATATGGAAATAAATTTGTTGTCTTCACTGATCATAAGAGTTTAAGGTACATTTTTAGGCAAAAAGAGTTAAACATGAGACAAAGACGCTGGATGGAATTTCTAGTGATTATGATTGTAATATCCAGTATCATGCAGGAAAGGCTAATGTAGTAGCTGATGCTTTAAGTCGAAAGTATCACGAAAAGCCAAAAAGAGTACGTTCTCTTAAATTAAATATGCAGATAGATTTAAATGAGCAAATTAGAGAAGCACAAGAATCAGTAATCAAGGACGATACTGAAAAATTGAAAGGAATGATTAAAGAATTAGAACAAGGAACAGATGGAATTTTGAGATTCCATAAGAAAATGATGTGGATACCCAAACATGGAAACTTACGCCACCGAAATTTTAGAAGAAGCCCATAAGTCTAAGTATACGATGCATCCTGGAAGTGATAAGATGTATCAAGACTTAAGAAAGAATTTTTGGTGGATAGGAATGAAAAAGGATATAGCAGCTTATGTTGCCAAGTGTCTAGCTTGTTCACAGGTAAAAGCTGAACATCAGAAACCCTCAGGCTTGTTGCAGCAGTTAGAAATGCCTGTATGGAAGTGGGAATTGATAACCATGGACTTTGTTACCAAATTACCCAAGACAAGAAAAGGTAATGATACAATATGGGTGATTGCGGATAGGCTAACCAAGTCTGCTCATTTCTTACCGATGAAGGAAACTTCTAGTATGGAACAACTAGCCAAGTAATATGTAAATGAAATAGTTTCATTACATGGAATTACTTTATCTATTGTTTCTGATAGAGATAGCCGTTTTACTTCTCATTTTTGGACTAGTTTCCAAAAAGCAATGGGAACCAAGTTAAATCTAAGCACCGCTTATCATCCTCAAACGGATGGACAAAGTGAAAGGACCATTCAGACAATGGAAGATATGCTTAGAGCATGTGTAATTGATTTCGGAGGAAATTAGGACGATCATCTACCATTAATAGAATTTTCCTATAATAACAGTTATCACACTAGTATCAATGCCACACCATTTGAAGCACTTTATGGACGAAAGTGCCGAACCCAGTCTGTTGGGCAGAAATTGAAGAAAAGCAATTGTCTGGACTGGAAATAGTGCAAGAAACAACAGACAAGATTATCCAAGTCAAGGAACGACTAAAAGCAGCACGCAATCGACAAAAGAGCTATGCTGATAACAGGCGAAAGCCATTAGAATTTCAAGTAGGAGACAAGGTATTATTAAAAGTTTCTCCTTGAAAAGGAGTAGTCAGATTCATCAAAAGGGGAAAGCTGAGCCCCAGGTATGTTGGACCTTTTGAGAGTATTAGAAGAATAGGACCTGTAGCTTATCAGCTACAACTGCCAGAGGAAATGGCAGGAATACATGATGTATTTCATGTATGTAATCTCAAAAAGTGCTTAGCTGATGAATCATTAGTGGTACCTCTTAAGGACATAGAGGTAAATGATAAACTTAAGTTTGTAGAAAAGCCTCTACAAATTGAAGACAAGAAAGTCAAGAATGTCAAACATAAGAGATTAGTTCTAGTCAAAGTAAGATGGGATTCCAAAAGAGGACCAGAGTATACATGGGAGCTTGAATCAGAGATGCAAAGGAAATACCCACACCTGTTCCAGTAGACCTCAAGGACGAGTTTTAAAACAAGGTAGGGAGGATGTAACAACCCTCCTAAATATATCCTAAAATCATTTAGAACGTCCCTATACCTCCTAAAATACACCACGTATACAAGAAACGGCCTTAAATACCTTTAATTTTATAAAAATTAAATAATAACAAAAATCTAATGTAGCTCGCGGGCCGCGACCATATTGGTTGTGTGTCTCGCGGGGCGCGACAGCTCAACCACCAGGCTTAACCCGGTGCTGCCATGTGTTCCCCCTCGTGTCGAAGCTAGCAGGTGATTGGTCAAGGCTATGACCTAGCTAGTCTAGCTCGCGGGCCGCGAAGGCCAGGGTTAACTCTCTCGCGGGGCGTGAGAGAGTGTCTGATCAGCCCTATAAATTGGGAAGTCGACGTTCATTTGTTCGTCGTTCAAAATCTGAATTCCTCTCTAAATTTCTGAAGTGTAGAAATAATACCGGGCATAATACCCCCCTAATTAGTGAAGCTCTGCCTCGTTGTAAGTATTATAACCCCCGGTTACGTATTAGATACGCTGCTCAATCGATCTAGTGCTCCGTAACGGCTGTCGAGGCTCTGCCCGACGTAGTCGTTGGAGTTCTGTCTCGGGGAGGGTATAACTAATGTAAATTGGGTTATTATACTAACGCGTGTGCATTGTTTACTTAATAGATTATAACCAGGAAGTCACAAGGAAAAATACCTAAATTAGCAATATGAGTAATCTCCTTTTTGTGAAACTTTTTTGTAAACTATTTTTACAAAACCTCAATTGTTTTATATTATGATTAACAGTGATTGAGTATTTGTAATTCTACAATTATCGTCGGTATGTTGGGGTTTTGTATACAAAATCTGTTACTACACTGTGAGTAGTAACATGACCACAAGTCAAGATTGACAGTGCCGTGGGTGGTTATTAAAGTAAGAATTGGAAACAAATATAATTGCTAGATCGCCCTCAATACTGTAAAATGATAAAACATGTCTTGATTAAACTGGGATTCACTCACCAGTATTTCCCACTGACAAATGTTTTTAAAACGCGTTTCAGGTAACAAAATGTGAAAGCCAAATAGAAGTCAGCTGGACAGCACTGAAGGCTTGGAAAATGTGGCTATAAAAGTTACCTAAATAAAGATGATGTTTTATTTCAATAAAATAGGGTTTATCCCTATAAACAATGTTGTAATATAAACTTGGGTTTTACCCATGTGTTTATTAGTATACAAATGTGGTATTTTACTCTGATAAAATATTTCCTAACTACGGTCTTGATGAAAATTCCGTTGCCAAAATGATAAACACTGATACCACTGATACTGACTCGCGGCCGCCCGTTCCCAAGAGATAGGGGTCGGGGGTTGCGACATCGCACCACGCGACGGTGTTGAGCAAATGTGGTCGCGGCACGCGACAGGTTTTGGGAAT
>JARYGA010052470.1:0-18002 GCA_030545235.1 Helianthus tuberosus | reverse complement strand
AACGTGATCGAATCTCGTGCGTACACTTGTCGGAAAGGTTATGGAGCCACATATGCTCCTTATCTTAGTGACACATCAACTTAAAACATGTGGTTAAGAATCAATTAGTTGCAACTTGTAATTAAAACATTGAATCTGGCCCAGATCATGCAGTCGCGTAGCGCGACTGGTAAGGCTTTAGGCGTCGCGCTACGCCACTGACCCATCTGATTCAGAAATGTTTCTAAATTGGCAGAAATGGTCCCTGTTGTGTTTTAAGCCCTTTTTCGATGCGTTTGAACCCCGTTAACCTCATTTCAAGGCTCTAAAATGAAGTTAAAGTATAGGGAACTCAAAACATGCTCAAAAATATGCCGGAGGTTGGTTCGTTTGGCCGTACGAACGCGATGTTCGCTTAATTACGACGGAATGCGCATAAGCGCGAAAAACGATCCAAATGACGCGACGAATGGATTTTTCTTAAGGCGAACACTAAAATATAATGTAGTCATTCTTACATAAATTTTTGGATGTCCAGATGTATTCAGAACGTAAGTTATGCGCGAAAATGCAAACTTGTGCATTTTTTGACACTTTTAGTCCCTGAATGACACAAAAGTTTATTTTAGCACACCGAACCCCTCAAAGCCTATTTCTAAGCTATGTAAAGGATATTTATGGTATGTTTAACTTATGGTCATGTTCCGGAATGTTCGTTACAGTTCAAATTGACATACTTTCGCAGTTTGTCATATTCAGTCCCTGTAAGCGAATTAACTTGTTTTTGCCATACCAAAGCCTTCAAAACTTATTTCTAAGTTATGTAAAGGTTATTTAAGGTATGTTGAGTATATGTTGATGTTCCGGAGTATTTCTCGCATTAAACTGAGTACGTTTACGCACTAGTTTGCGTATAACTCTCCAGAAAGCGATGTAGAGTTTGAAATTACATAAAAGTCAAAACATGAAAAATGTATAACATAACAAAGCAGAGATTGGGATCAAATAACATTGTTTTATTGATAACAGAACTGTTCATAGTGATTACAAGCAAAGTTGTTACACGAGAGCATTGAGAATACTTTCCGTCACGTGCAGTGTCCTGACAATCGCAAGGTCGAGTTTTCTTCTAGTGTGTTTCACAAGAGGGCTCTTACGTGGTGGAACGGGGTTATGAGAGATCGTGGTGCAGAAGTTGTTCTAGCACAAACTTGGGCCGAACTTAGTGTGACACCTGTGTCACTTCAACCATCAAACAAATGCCAAACCAATGAAATATTGTATTTCATACTTGGGATTTGTAAAAATATGTGTATCGATTTCACATAGCAACTCTTGTTCGATTTCAAGCTCTAAATCGCATTCTGGAAGGTTATACACGCACTGATGCGTAAATATAACCAGTTTAATGCAACGAACACTCCAGAATAGTGAAATAGGATTAACATACCTTAAATAACTTTTACATAACTTAGATACAAGTTTTGGAAGGTTTGGTGTGGTGAAATCAAAGTTAATTCGTCTACAGGGACTAAATATGACAAACTGCGAAAGTATGCCAATTTGAACTGTAACAGACATTCCAGAACATGACCATAAGTTAAACACACCTTAAATATCCTTTACATAGCTTAGAAATAGGCTTTGAGGGGTTCGATGTGCTAAAATATACTTTTAGGTCATTCAGGGACTAAAAGTGTCAAACAGCGCCCAAGTTTGCACTTTTGCGCATAACTTACGTTTTGAATACATCCGGACATCCAAAAATTTATGTAAGCACTAAAATATTTTATTTTAGTGTTTGGCATAAGAAAAATCCATTCGTCGCGTCATTTGGACCGTTTTTACGTTCGTTACGACTTCCGTCGTAATTAACCGAACAACGCAACCGTACGGCCAAACGAACCGACATCCGAGATATTTTTGAGCACATATTAAGTTCCCTATACTTTAACTTCATTTTAGAGCTTTGAAATGGGGTTAACGGGCCTTAAACGTGTCGAAAATAGCTTAAACGGGCTGCAGGGACCAAAACTGTAACTCTGCCAAAATTGGTCCTTGCGCACCGTAACAAATATTTGTTACGGTGCGCAAGGGGTCTGCAGACCAGATGCAATGTATTAAACAGCCTGTTTTCAGCTGTTAACCACTCCCAAATCCTTTGCCACATGTTGATACCCTATGGAGAGTGGCCAATTTAGTCACCATAACATTCCGACAAGTGTACGGGTGAGATCTAGGCACGGTTTCCATGAAACGATCCTAACGGTGGTCCTTTTACTATAAATACCCATCCATTCTCAACTTCTAAACCCACTAGAATCTTGATCTTAGAAGCTCTAAGTTGAAACCATTGTTTCATACTTGAGCTACTTGGATCGAGGTTAGCATTCGGGGACCCTTCGTAAGTATTCTTTCGTTCTTTTATTGCTTTTCGAGTCTGAAAGTCAAACTTTGTTTGACTTTCTGCGTTGACCAGTTTATGGTCAATGCGAAGTTCGTTTGAACTTCGCAACGTGAGTGTAATCACGTTGGTTATAGTCCCTTGGGACTATGCCTACTGATTACCACGTTGTCTAGGGTCGTAGGGTAAGCGATCTAATAAATCGCTTATACCTTCGAACCCGACCCATTTGGTCGATCATTAGGATCCGACCAAATACATTAGGTGACCATAGTAGGTAGGGAATAACCTTCCGAGGTTATACCCTATGGTCGCTCCGTTTGAATAGTTGTATGATAGGTAGTATATATGCCTTAGGTAAATTACCAGAATACCCTTTTCATGTATAATTGGTAATTAAGCATATGTAACCTAAACTTTTGTCACATAACTGATTATGTAACATGTTTAGGCATATAACACTTGTCATAGGACTAGTTAGACGGTCCGAACGCGTTTCACGCGAACGACGCGTTAAAGTAGCATAAGCTACCTAAACGGGTCGTAATGGGTCGTAAACAATTATGTTAGGTTTCAATTAGTATGTAGGCTTTGTTAAACCATATTACACGAGTCTCCATACTCGTTTGGTTTACGAACCCTCATGCTACCCGATCTTCCGATTTAGGTCCGGTTTATTAACATAGTTACCTATATTAGGTGCCGTTTGATATCAGTGATCTCTAGCATTGTTTGGTTGTCACTCAAGGACTACTGAGCATTCTCAAGTGAGTACATAGACCCCTCTTTTACTGTTTTCTAAACTGTTTTGGGGTGAAACACATGTGCCTACTTGTTACTTTCATGCTTTCCTGTTTTCACATCATATACATCCTATGTTCATTAGTACATTATAGTACATGATTTCATTACATTATATGCTATGTATGTCCATTGTGTGCATACTTAGTACATGGTTCTACATTACATTTCTGCTAGGTATGTTAACTGATAGCATGCTAGCACATTGATTTACATGACTTTTCTGCTTTGTATGTTAACTTAGCATACTTAGTGCATTTCTTATTCATCATATGCTTACATTTTGGTATGACATTTGGTTTGTTTAAACTATACTATACATTCATTAACACCGAATACATATTCTTTTGATAACTCATTTTTACATAGTTATCCGACTGTCGCAAGGCTTGGATGTATGAATTTTCACAATACCGCATAAATGTCTATATTAGTATAGCATGCATTTACTACACAAAACATAACTTTGATTTAAACCAAGTTTTACTTCAATACTTTGTTTTGTGCATTTCACCTATGGTTTAGTTGATGCATTTCACTAGCCATACATATCATTTTGGTTACACATTACATGATTTACATTTGACACATAAACATTTTCGACATTGGTTATACATTACATGATTTACATTTGACACATAAACATTTTCAACATTGGTTATACGTTGCATGATTTACATCTTGACATAAACATTTTGGTATATTATTCAATACATTTGACAATTGGTTTAAACATAGACATCTTACATTGTTGGTTTGGTTTGAGTAAGTGATTTAAGTAACGAGGCATGTGTAATATGATACAAGCATGGTGGATACGCCGCTGGTACTTCCTATATATAAGTGATTGTATGGTATTACATATCGTTACGTTATTTGAATCATTTCAGTTTGAGACATATAACATTTTATACAAATAACATACTTTTCACAAGACATTGATTTATAAACAACTTATCTTATACAAACACATTTTTACATGGTTATTCATTTAACCTGACATTTATTTATACATATCATCTGATCTTATCGTTTTTCAAATGATTTACAAGACAAATCAAATTACAAGGTTCATGACTAAACATTTTCTTAAACAATAAGTCATGAATCCTATTTTCATAAACCTATGTATCTCACAGGCATTTTTATGCTGACGTACCTATTTTCACATGTGTTTTTCAGGAGATGATGCATAGGATTTATCAAGACATACTTAGGCGGACCTGTGCCTTAGTGACTTAAAACGAGACAAGAACTAGTTAAATTATGTTATGTACTCTTTATTTCTTGTTTAAAGACAATGTAACTCGCTTGTTTGATGAATAAAACGAAACTTAAATTTCCATGGTTGTGAAACATTAATTCTGTTACAACACTCCCCGATGTTTCCGCCACGTTTTGTATGTTCTACGTGGTCGGGGTGTGACAGAAAAGATGGTATCAGAGCCAATGGTTATAGGGAATTAGGTTATTAGTAATGCTTTGACCTAGTCTATAACCTTCTTAGGACCCTAACGCGAGTTTACTTGCGTTTAGTCATAAAACAATACCGTCACCTATCCTTAGGCGACTACCACAACAAGAACATAAATTTCAAAACCGCTTTGAAAAACTAATCATCTGTTCTAAGATGATTGATTACAAGGTTTTGAACCCTCTATTGTAAGGTTTTGAACCCTCTGTTATATGGTTTTGAACCCCTTTGAATTTTCAAAATCTCGTCAAGGTTTTGGGTTTTAAATAATGTGAACACGTGTAAACTGGAAGGGTGAATGCCTGTATTCTGGGTTTTCTGTCTAGGCAAGCACTTCGTATACATCTCATCAGACGCGAGACCAGTTGTGCTTACCTGGGAATTCTTGGGATGAGTGTTCACTTATAGGCGAGCATGTCTTCGCGATACATTATTTTTGACCTATTTACTTTGATTAATCACCGAGGTCGTTTGTTGCATTGTAGTAACAAACAAATGACCACTATCCTTGCTTTCATCAGATTTGTTTCATCTCATTCTTTTCGTCTAATTCTCTCACTCGTTTCCTTTCATGTTTCCTCTTTTAGAATGCCTCCTCGACGCGAAAGCCAGATAGCGACTGCCGAACTGGCAGAAATCATCGCGCAGCAAATGGCTGCTGCCTTCCCAAATCTTTATGCTCAAATGATGCAAGCCATCAACAACAACAATGCTCCATGCAACTTCAAGAGTTTCAACTCGGCTAAACCGCTCAAGTTTAGTGGTTCTGAGGGAGCAACTGGGCTTCTTCAATGGTTCGAGAGCATTGAGAATACGTTCCGTCACGTTCAGTGTCCTGCAAATCGCAAGGTCGAGTTTTCTTCAAGCGTGTTTCAGAAGAGGGCTCTTACGTGGTGGAACGGGATTATGAGAGACCGGGGTGCTGAAATTGCACTAGCACAGACTTGGGCCGAGCTTAGAGCTCTTATGATGAGGGAATTCTGTCCTCGTCATGAACTGCGAGCGTTGGAGAAAGAATTTGATGATTTGAAGCAAGACAGTGGGGAACATCGAGCCTATACTGACCACTATGGGGAATTGAGCTTGTTATGCCCTACTATGGTTACGCCTCTGGATAAGGCGATTGAGAAATATATTGATGGTCTTCCTGACCTAGTTCAGGATATTGTTACTGGCAGTAACCCTACTACTGTCAGACAAGCCATTGAACTGTCTGCTACCCTAACAGAATCCCACATCAGGAAGAATAAACTTTTTCGGAAAGGCGACATGAAACCAGAAGCAAATGTTCAGGAGGAAACCAAGGAAAGCAAAACCGAACCTTCTAAGAAACGTAAGGCTTCGCAGAATTTTGCGATTGCTGCTCAACCCAACCAAAACATCCGCCACCAACCAGCTCAGCCTCCTGCAAGGAAACCTTATGCCGGTACTGCACCGATATGCGACAATGTAATGCACACCACTTAGCTCACCTACAGTGTCGTTTGTGTGCATCATGTGGGCGACTCGGTCACCTGGCAAATGCTTGTCGTTTTACCCCGAACCAAGCTGGTCCAAACCAACCTCAAGTAAATCCTGCTCAAGCTCGTCTTCCACGAGGTCCTTGCTTCAACTGTGGCGAGATGGGCCATTTCCGAAGAAATTGCCCAAAGATTGCTAATGCGAATCCAGCGCAGGGATGAGCATCGGACCAACTAGAAGACAATGTTGTTTAGAAATAATCAAGCCTTATGTATTATTTTCTTTTGTTGTCAAGTTCCATGAAAACAGTTGTTGTTGTTGTTGTTTATAAATAAATCTTTTTATTTTGCATTGCAATGTACAAATATGATGGCATGTATAAACAACGTATCCCCTACAATACCGACAATCAAGGAATCGTATTCCTTGAAGAACAGACTACCCCGTAATTTCTTCCATTTTATTATCTCTTGCGTTTTCCACGGAAATCCTTAGTACCCGTCTCTTGCAAAGAAACGAAGTACAAGGCGCAAGTTACAACTCTGTATGAATACCCAACGTACCACTATAAATTCTTAATAGGGTACCTAAGGGTATTTCCGTATCTTCAAATTTTTGTGTTCCTTAATTCGAATATTGTGTTTTCTTGAAAACGAAATCGAATTTTTGGAAGATCTTGCTATCTTCATAGTTAGATTCTTGCTAATGTTTAAAGTACCGAATGAAATCCATGAAATGGATTCCTAGTGTGCTTTAAATACATGTACGTAATTAACAAAACAAAACTTACAAATTAAAGATCTAGATAATCAATTTTGTGATTAGGTGACTATGTGTTTATGCATCTTGTCTTTCCTTTTAAGCATTTTGTGTTTTGTATACTCTGGATATTCGCTATCCAAATCCTCATAAAATCTTTCTTATCTTCATATGAAGGATTCGTAGTAGGATATTCAAAAAGGTACTATCTTAAATCCTTAATGGACTTCTACGTTGTAGTTAAGTCCCTTGGATTATAAAGTACTATTCCAAAGTTTAAGGACAACATGTGTTGATTTAGTTAAAGAGATCCTACGTCGATCTAAGTTAAATAGATTGGTCCGACAATCTAGTTAAATACATCCTACGTCGATGTAGTTAAATATTCCCCGTAGGTAGTTTAGTTAAAGAGATCCTACATCGATCTAAGTTAAATAGATTGGTCTGACAATCTAGTTAAATACATCCTACGTCGATGTAGTTAAATATTCCCCGTGGGTAGTTTAGTTAAAGAGATCCTACGTCGATCTAAGTTAAATAGATTGGTTCGACAATCTAGTTAAATATATCATGTGTTTATGTAGTTAAATAGGCCCTCGGGTGGTCTAAATCAAGAGATTGTTCGTTAATCTAATCCTTTGGTGACCTAGTTAAAGAGACTCTATTGCAGTCAAGTTAAATCACCACAGGATTATTCGTTTGATTTTTCCCCATACGCATTATGAAATGAACTGTGCGGACTGTGCAAGGAACTACGTAATTATGGAGGCCTACATAATTATGGAATTCAGTGCATAGAAACCACAGGAAGTTTTGTCATGTGTTAAGACCTACAGTGACAAGAGTAATGATACGGGAGAAGTCTTTGACCTCGACCAATATCATTTATTCTCACACTCCCCAATTCTGATCTCAATCATACACGCAGTTTCCTATGATGAGTCTTCATAAGAAACGTTCTTCTGTCCGTAATTCAAAACTCCATGTTTTGTTACTACAATGACTTCACTTTGAGGGTTGACATTTTCGCTAAGAATCCTAACATGGCCCAGAGTTCTACTTAAGGTTCAAGGGGTTCATTCAAAGCGAAAACATCACCGTCGTCCCCACAAGTTTCTCCTAAAATTAAATTTCGGGACGAAATTTCCTAAAGTAGGGGAGACTGTGACACCTGTGTCACTTCAACCATCAAACAAATGCCAAACCAATGAAATATTGTATTTCATACTTGGGATTTGTAAAAATATGTGTATCGATTTCACATATCAACTCTTGTTCGATTTCAAGCTCTAAATCGCTTTCTAGAAGGTTATACACGCACTGATGCGTAAATATAACCAGTTTAATGCAACGAACACTCCGGAATAGTGAAATAGGCTTAACATACCTTAAATAACCTTTACATAACTTAGATATAAGTTTTGGAAGGTTTGGTGTGGTGAAATCAAAGTTAATTCGTCTACAGGGACTAAATATGACAAACTGCGAAAGTATGCCAATTTGAACTGTAACAGACATTCCGGAACATGACCATAAGTTAAACACACCTTAAATATCCTTTACATAGCTTAGAAATAGGCTTTGAGGGGTTCGGTGTGCTAAAATATACTTTTGGGTCATTCAGGGACTAAAAGTGTCAAAAAGCGCACAAGTTTGCACTTTTGCGCATAACTTACGTTCTGAATACATCTGGATATCCAAAAATTTATGTAAGCACTAAAATATTTTATTTTAGTGTTTGGCATAAGAAAAATCCATTCGTCGCGTCATTTGGACCGTTTTTACGTTCGTTACGACTTCCGTCGTAATTAACCGAACAACGCAACCGTACGGCCAAACGAACCGACATCCAAGATATTTTTGAGCACATATTAAGTTCCCTATACTTTAACTTCATTTTAGAGCTTTGAAATGGGGTTAACGGGGCCTTAAACGTGTCGAAAATAGCTTAAATGGGCTGCAGGGACCAAAACTGTAACTCTGCCAAAATAGGTCCTTGCGCACCGTAACAAATATTTGTTACGGTGCGCAAGGGGTCTGCAGACCAGATGCAGTGTATTAAACAGCCTGTTTTCAGCTGTTAACCACTCCCAAATCCTTTGCCACATGTTGATACCCTATGGTGAGTGGCCAATTTAGTCACCATAACATTCCGACAAGTGTACGGGTGAGATCTAGGCACGGTTTCCATGAAACGATCCTAACGGTGGTCCTTTTACTATAAATACCCATCCATCCTCAACTTCTAAACCCACTAGAATCTTGATCTTAGAAGCTCTAAGTTGAAACCATTGTTTCATACCTGAGCTACTTGGATCGAGGTTAGCATTCGGGGACCCTTCGTAAGTATTCTTTCGTTCTTTTATTGCTTTTCGAGTCTTTTCGAGTCTGAAAGTCAAACTTTGTTTGACTTTCTGCATTGACCAGTTTATGGTCAATGCGAAGTTCGTTTGAACTTCGCAACGTGAGTGTAATCACGTTGGTTATAGTCCCTTGGGACTATGCCTACTGATTACCACGTTGTCTAGGGTCGTAGGGTAAGCGATCTAATAAATCGCTTATACCTTCGAACCCGACCCATTTGGTCGATCATTAGGATCCGACCAAATACATTAGGTGACCATAGTAGGTAGGGAATAACCTTCCGAGGTTATACCCTATGGTCGCTCCGTTTGAATAGTTGTATGATAGGTAGTATATATGCCTTAGGTAAATTACCAGAATACCCTTTTCATGTATAATTGGTAATTAAGCATATGTAACCTAAACTTTTGTCACATAACTGATTATGTAACATGTTTAGGCATATAACACTTGTCATAGGACTAGTTAGACGGTCCGAACGCGTTTCACGCGAACGACGCGTTAAAGTAGCATAAGCTACCTAAACGGGTCGTAATGGGTCGTAAACAATTATGTTAGGTTTCAATTAGTATGTAGGCTTTGTTAAACCATATTACACGAGTCTCCATACTCGTTTGGTTTACGAACCCTCATGCTACCCGATCTTCCGATTTAGGTCCGGTTTATTAACATAGTTACCTATATTAGGTGCCGTTTGATATCAGTGATCTCTAGCATTGTTTGGTTGTCACTCAAGGACTACTGAGCATTCTCAAGTGAGTACATAGACCCCTCTTTTACTGTTTTCTAAACTGTTTTGGGGTGAAACACATGTGCCTACTTGTTACTTTCATGCTTTCCTGTTTTCACATCATATACATCCTATGTTCATTAGTACATTATAGTACATGATTTCATTACATTATATGCTATGTATGTCCATTGTGTGCATACTTAGTACATGGTTCTACATTACATTTCTGCTAGGTATGTTAACTGATAGCATGCTAGCACATTGATTTACATGACTTTTCTGCTTTGTATGTTAACTTAGCATACTTAGTGCATTTCTTATTCATCATATGCTTACATTTTGGTATGACATTTGGTTTGTTTAAACTATACTATACATTCATTAACACCGAATACATATTCTTTTGATAACTCATTTTTACATAGTTATCCGACTGTCGCAAGGCTTGGATGTATGAATTTTCACAATACCGCATAAATGTCTATATTAGTATAGCATGCATTTACTACACAAAACATAACTTTGATTTAAACCAAGTTTTACTTCAATACTTTGTTTTGTGCATTTCACCTATGGTTTAGTTGATGCATTTCACTAGCCATACATATCATTTTGGTTACACATTACATGATTTACATTTGACACATAAACATTTTCGACATTGGTTATACATTACATGATTTACATTTGACACATAAACATTTTCAACATTGGTTATACGTTGCATGATTTACATCTTGACATAAACATTTTGGTATATTATTCAATACATTTGACAATTGGTTTAAACATAGACATCTTACATTGTTGGTTTGGTTTGAGTAAGTGATTTAAGTAACGAGGCATGTGTAATATGATACAAGCATGGTGGATACGCCGCTGGTACTTCCTATATATAAGTGATTGTATGGTATTACATATCGTTACGTTATTTGAATCATTTCAGTTTGAGACATATAACATTTTATACAAATAACATACTTTTCACAAGACATTGATTTACAAACAACTTATCTTATACAAACACATTTTTACATGGTTATTCATTTAACCTGACATTTATTTATACATATCATCTGATCTTATCGTTTTTCAAATGATTTACAAGACAAATCAAATTACAAGGTTCATGACTAAACATTTTCTTAAACAATAAGTCATGAATCCTATTTTCATAAACCTATGTATCTCACAGGCATTTTTATGCTGACGTACCTATTTTCACATGTGTTTTTCAGGAGATGATGCATAGGATTTATCAAGACATACTTAGGCGGACCTGTGCCTTAGTGACTTAAAACGAGACAAGAACTAGTTAAATTATGTTATGTACTCTTTATTTCTTGTTTAAAGACAATGTAACTCGCTTGTTTGATGAATAAAACGAAACTTAAATTTCCATGGTTGTGAAACATTAATTCTGTTACAACACTCCCCGATGTTTCCGCCACGTTTTGTATGTTCTACGTGGTCGGGGTGTGACACTTAGGGCTCTTATGATGAGGGAGTTTTGTCCTCATCATGAACAGCGAGCTTTGGAGAGAGAGTTTGATGACTTGAAACAGGACAGTGGCGAGCACAAGGCGTATACTGATAGGTTTGAGGAGTTGAGTCTGCTTTGCCCAACAATGGTTACCCCACTCGACAAGGCTATCGAAAGGTACATCGATGGTCTACCTGACTCAGTACAAGACATCATTACTGGTAGTAACCCTACCACACTCCGTCTGGCGATTAAGTTAGCAGCGACATTGACTGAGTCGCAGGTTCGAAAGGGAAAGCTGCATAAAAAGGGTGACAAAGGTAAGAAGCAGGCGTCTGACAAGGAGGATAGCAAGAAAGGTCAAAACAAGAAGGGAAAGGATTCTGGTTCCTCAAGGGGGTCAAGGAAGCGTAAGGCTTCCCAAAATTTTGCTGTCACTGCCCAAGCTAACCAGGCAGCTCCCAACCAACCCGCACAGCCTCCAGTGAAGAAACCTTATGCAAGAAATGCACTTTTGTGCAATAGATGCAACAGTCACCATCAGCCGCAATTTCCGTGCCGTTTCTGTACTAACTGTGGGAAGTCAGGTCATCTTGCTGGTGTTTGTCGTTTTGCTCAGAATCAGGCAGTTCAGAACCAAGCCCAACAAGTTGCTCAGCAACTAGGTCAAGCTGCACGGCCTCATTTTCCTCCTGGTTCGTGTTACAATTGTGGGGATCTGACCCACTAAAGAAACCGGTGCCCAAGACTAGCTAACGCAAATCCAAATCAGAATCAGGCTCAGGCTCGAGGTCGAGTCTTCAACATGAATGCACAAGAGGCACAAGCGGACAATGAAGTGGTGAACGGTACGTTCTTTATTAATAATCAGCCTGCATCTGTCCTTTTTTATTCGGGTGCCGATAAGACTTTTGTGTCATTATCTTTTGAGCCATTACTTTGCGTGTCTAGAACGAAACTAGGTAAACCTTTGACAGTAGAAGTTGCTAGTGGTGAACCCATTGTTCTTGATTCTGTTCTTCGCAACTGCCAGTTGAACCTTAACGACCATCTTTTTCCTATTGACCTCACGCCTATGCAACTTGGAAGCTTTGACGTTATAGTGGGTATGGATTGGTTATCCAAGCATCGCGCAGAGGTAGTTTGTTTTGAGAAGATTGTTCGTGTGCCGCTTTCGACAGGCGAGATCCTACAGGTTCGTGGTGAGAAACTTGCCGGTGGTCTCAAACTCATGTCTTGTTTTAAAGCTCGGAAGTATCTGCGAAAGAACTATGTGGCCTTTTTGGCACATGTTGTAGCAGATAAGGGCAAAGGTAAATCTATTCAAGATATTCCTGTTGTTCGGGATTATTCTGAAGTATTCCCTGAAGAGTTACCTGGTCTACCTCCAGCACGCCAAGTCGAGTTCTGTATTGATCTCGTACCTGGTGCAAACCCCATTGCCAGAGCTCCATATCGTCTTGCACCGTCTGAGATGCAAGAGTTGTCTAAGCAGCTTCAGGAGCTCTCTGACAAAGGTTTTATCCGTCCTAGCTTTTCACCTTGGGGTGCTCCCGTTCTTTTTGTTAAAAAGAAGGATGGATCTTTTAGGATGTGTATCGATTATCGTGAGCTTAACAAGCTTACCATCAAGAATCGATATCCCCTACCTCGCATCGATAATCTCTTTGATCAGTTACAAGGCGCTTCTTATTTTTCAAAGATTGATCTGCGATCTGGATATCATCAGCTTCGTGTGCATGAAGAAGAAATTCCCAAGACAGCATTCCGCACTCGTTATGGGCATTATGAGTTCACAGTCATGCCATTCGGTTAGACTAATGCTCCTGCCGTTTTCATGGACCTAATGAATAGGGTCTGCAAGCTTTATTTGGATCAGTTCGTCATTGTTTTTATTAATGACATCTTGATATACTCTAAGACGCGAGCTGATCACGAGCAACATCTTCGTCTTACTCTGGAACTCCTAAAGAAAGAGCAACTTTTCGCCAAATTCTCCAAGTGCGAATTTTGGCTTAAAGAAGTTCAATTTTTAGGACATATTGTCAACGAACAAGGTATTCATGTAGATCCCTCCAAGATCAGTGCGATTAAGGATTGGGATACACCTTCTACTCCTACTGAAGTTCGTTCTTTTCTTGGACTAGCGGGTTATTACTGCCGCTTCATTGAAAACTTCTCAAAGATTGCAGTTCCTCTAACTGCTCTAACTCAGAAGAACAATCCCTTTGATTGGGGATTCAAGCAAGAGGAAGCGTTTCTGACTTTGAAGCAGAAACTTTGCGACACGCCTGTTCTGACCTTGCCTGAGGGCAATGATGATTTCGTCGTTTATTGCGATGCATCTAAATTGGGTCTTGGCTGCGTTCTGATGCAAAGGAACAAAGTCATAGCATATGCATCGAGGCAGTTGAAGATACATGAGAAAAACTACACCACTCATGATCTTGAGTTAGGTGCAGTTGTCTTCGCTCTTAAGATCTGGAGACACTATTTGTACGGAACAAAATGTGTGGTTTTCACGGACCACAAGAGTCTTCAGCATATCTTCAATCAGAAAGAACTCAACATGAGGCAACGACGTTGGGTAGAGCTTCTAAACGACTATGACTGCGAAATTCGCTACCATCCTGGTAAGGAGAATGTCGTAGCCGATGCATTGAGTCGTAAGGAACGTACTAAGCTTCATTGTGTTCGTGTTCAATCTGTTATTCAAGCTCGATCCGATATCCAAGCACGCATTTCTCAGGCTCAACAATCTTGTGTTTCACAAGGTTTGATGGATAAGGAATTTCCCAATCACATAACCCCCGATCTGGAACTGAAGGACAATGGATCGTACTACTTCATGGACCGTTTGTGGGTCCCAAGCCAAGATAACCTTCGCACCTTGCTTATGGATGAAGCCCATAAGTCTCGTTATTCTGTTCATCCTGGCTCAGATAAGATGTATAAGGATCTTCGTATTCAGTATTGGTGGCCTGGTATGAAGAAAGACATTGCCTTATATGTATCAAAATGCCTTACTTGTCTTAAGGTTAAGGCTGAACATCAGTGTCCTTCTGGTTTATTGGTGCAACCAGAGATCCCAGTTTGGAAATGGGAAAACATTACTATGGATCTCATTACCAAACTTCCGCGCACAAAGAAAGGTCATGATGCCATCTGGGTAGTTGTTGATCGTCTTACAAAGTCAGCGCATTTCTTGCCAATCCGTGAGGATTTTTCTGCTGACAAACTTGCTAAAATCTATGTGGATGAAATTGTAGCTCGACATGGTGTTCCTTTGAACATCATTTCTGACAGAGATGCTCGTTTCACTTCTCATTTTTGGAGAACCCTGCAATCTGCTATGGGGACCCAACTAAATCTGAGCACAGCTTATCATCCGCAAACGGATGGTCAATCTGAAAGAACAATCCAGACTCTGGAGGATATGCTCAGAGCTTGTGTGATCGATTTTGGTGGTAGTTGGGATTCACATCTTCCGTTGATTGAATTCTCCTACAACAACAGTTATCACTCCAGCATCAACATGGCTCCTTTCGAGGCTCTCTATGGTCGAAAATGTCGTTCACCAGTCTGCTGGAATGAGATCGGTGAGGCTCAGCTTACTGGACCTGCCCTCATTTTAGAGAAACTGATAAGATTAAGAAAGTTCGTGATAACCTTCAGACAGCTAGAAGCCGTCAAAAGAGTTACGCGGACCCAAAACGCAAGCCCTTAGATTTTCAAGTCGGTGATCGTGTATTACTTAAGGTCTCACCTTGGAAAGGTGTGATCAGATTTGGAAAGAAAGGAAAACTTGCACCTAGATACGTTGGACCATTCAAGATCATCGAAAGAATCGGTAAGGTAGCCTACAGACTTGAGTTACCTCCTGAACTTGGAAATGTTCATCCAACCTTTCACGTTTCCAATCTCAAGAAGTGTTTAGCTGATGAGAACCTCCACATACCACTTGACGAAATTCGTGTTGATAAAACACTGAAATTTGTTGAGAAGCCAGTGGAAATCATGGAACGTGAAGTCAAGTGGCTCAAACGCAAGCGCATTCCATTGGTCAAAGTTCGCTGGGAATCTAAACATGGACCTGAGTTTACTTGGGAACGCGAAGATCAAATGAAGGCGAAGTATCCACATCTATTCCCACGAGTTTCCTCTAAATAAATTTCGGGACGAAATTTCCACAAGTAGGGGAGACTGTAACATCTATGCTTGTAATCATTATGAACAGTTCAATTATCAATAAAACAAAGTTATTTGATCCCAATGTTTGTTTGGTTATGTTTTACATTTTTCATGTTTTGACTTTTGTTCAATTTCAAACTCTATATCACTTTCTAGAGAGTTATACGCAAACTGGTGCGTAAACGCAATCAGTTTAATGCGAAAAATACTCCGGAACATCAACATATACTTAACATACCTTAAATAACCTTTACATAACTTAGAAATAAGTTTTGAAGGCTTTGGTATGGCAAAAACAAGTTAATTCGCCTACAGGGACTAAATTTGACAAACTGCGAAAGTATGTCAATTTGAACTGTAACAGACATTCCGGAACATGACCATAAGTTAAACATACCATAAATATCCTTTACATAGCTTAGAAATAGGCTTTGAGGGGTTCGGTGTGCTAAAATAAACTTTTGGGTCATTCAGGGACTAAAAGCGTCAAAAAGTGCACAAGTTTGCATTTTTGCGCATAACTTACGTTCTGAATACATCCGGACATCCAAAAATTTATGTAAGCACTAAAATATTTTATTTTAGTGTTTGGCATGAGAAAAATCCTTTCGTCACGCAATTTGGATCGTTCTTCGCGCTTATGCGCATTCCGTCGTAATTAAGCGAACATCGCGATCGTACGACCAAACGAACCAACATCCGGCATATTTTTGAGCATGTTTCATGTCCACAATGTTTAGGCAACATTTTAGGGCCTTAACGTTGGCTTAACGGGCTTTAAACATGTCAGAAATGGCTTTAATGCATAACAGGGACCAAAACTGTCATTTATGAAAGTTTGTTTCTGACCAGAAAGGCCAGGCGGCCCGCGTGAGTGTTGTGTGCATCCTTACGCGGCCCGTGTCAGCTTACCAGATCAGATAAGATCAGTTTTAACAGCAGATTACAGCTGTTAAGCACCCAAAACTCACCCACACTTGCCCTTTCCTGCTCATGAGGGGCCACTTTGAGTTACCACAAGGTTTCAACAAGTGTATGGACAAGATCAAAGCACGTTATTTGATAAACGATCCTAACGGTTGTCCATTTACTATAAATACCCAACCCATCACAACTCAAAACCCACAAAATCTGATCTAAAAGCTCTAAGTTGAAGCCATTACTTCATACCTGGGCTACTTGGATCAAGATAAACTTGCGGGGACCCTTTGTAAGTGTTCCTTCGTTCTCTTTATTCGTTTAGCGTTAAAAGTCAAACTTTGTTTGACTTTCTGCGTTGACCAGTTTATGGTCAACACGAAGTTCGTTTGAACTTCATAACGTGAGCGTAATCACAATGGTTATAGTCCCTAGTGACTATACCTACTGATTACCACGTTATCTAGGCTCAGTGACGAGTCGTAGTTTCGGCCAAAATGCGCATTCTTGCGTATTTTGTAACCAAACTACTCATAGGTATCAAAACCGTTTGTTTTGATACCAAACCTGTTTTCTAAACTTAGTTAAGCATGTTTTAACATGCTTAGCTCGTCACTTTTAGTTTAGTGCTTATATAGGGTCGTAAGGTAAGCGATCTAAACAATCGCTTATACTTTCGAACCCGACCCGTTTGGTCGATCATTAGGATCCGACCAAACACATTAGGTGACCATAGTATGTAGGGAATAACCTTCCGAGGTTATACCTTATGGTCACGATGTTTGAGTAGTTGTATGATAGGTAGTATATATGCCTTAGGTAAATTACCAAAATGCCCTTTTGACGCCAAAATTCATTTTTAGTATACGTAACATAACTTTTAACATCTAAACTGATTTGGTAACAATATTGGACATGTTAAGGCATATTTTACTTGTCATAGGACTAGTTAGGCAAGTCCGAACGCGTTTTACGCGAATGACGCGTTAAAGTAGCATAAGCTACCTAAACGGGTCGTAATGGGTCATAAGCACTTAGGTTAGGTTTCATTTTAGTATGTAGGCTTTGTTAAACCATATTACATGAGTCTCCATACTCGTTTGGTTTACGAACCCTCATTCTATCCAATCCTCCGATTTAGGTCCGGTATATTAACATAGTTACCTATATTAGGTGCCGTTTGATATCCGCGATCTCTAGCATTGTTTGGTTGTTACTCAAGGACTACTAAGCAATCTCAAGTGAGTACATAGATCCCTCTTTTACTGTTTTCCAAACATTTTGGGGTGAAACACATGTGCCTACTTGTTACTTTTATGCTTTTCCATGTTTTCATATCATATGTTTGTTATGTTCAATAGTACACTTATAGTACATGATTTCATTGTGTTTATGCTATGTATGCCCATTGTGTGCATATTTAGTACATCGTTTT
>JARYGA010052469.1:0-44496 GCA_030545235.1 Helianthus tuberosus | reverse complement strand
GTTTAACTATGCTCATATCCAACATGATAAATGTATACAAGTTACTAGCATGCTATAGTAGTGTAAACTATATGTCAAACTAGACAACATCGTCGAGACGAAGAGGGTGTAATGGTGTTTACTTAACAATACCACAAGCATACGGGCGGGGCATTAATCCTATAGCGCTATAATTGTTAAGGTAGGCTTGTAAAGTTAATGAGCATATAGACACAATGTAAACATAGCATATGAGTTTAACAAGTATAACAAGTTTCATATTTAATGGTGGATAGAGTGTGGTTGATAAACATGTTTAATTGTGACTGCGTGTTTTTGTATATATGTACATGTTGCACCCAAAGTGTTTAAAAATGAAAAAGGGATCGAATATACTCACAGTTTTGCGTAGATTTCCATGAAAACCGAGAGCTGAATAGAGAGGGGCTGGTACACCGAAGTCACCCTGTAATGGGTAAACGAAGGTGTGAGTATTCTGATGTGAAAAGGTTCGGATCAGACTTTATAATGCGAAAAAATGCGAAATAAACAAGTAACAGACCCTTTCATGCGAAAGGGGTCCTCTCGTGCGAAAGGCAGTAGCCTTTCGTGTGAAAGGGATCCTTTCGGGAGACAAGACTAATTAAACGTGGATTTATGCGTAACGATTTAATTGTAAACTGTTTTAACTTAACACAGAAGTTGTAACTGTTATTAAAATGAAAACAGAAAGTAAAGTTAGCCAAACAGTCAAGTAAGGACAACCCAGGTGTGCTAACATGACATAGAGAGAGTGAACTAAGTGTCGGAGGCTGGACGGGGTTAACTTACTTTGTGACTAGCAAACCGTTTGGTGTTCATCCTTGATGAACTGACAATGAACAGAAAAGTAATAGAAAACGAAATTTGTGAAAGAGTCCTCTTTCGTGCGAAAGGGATACCCTTTCGTGCGAGAGGGGTGCCTTTCGTGCGAGAGGGATACTCTGTTGTGCTAAAGGTGTGAGTTTTGTCAAAAATGTTTGTTTGATCTATCCGAAACAAATCATTTCTTGGTCAAAATTAACCCTGATGCAAACCCTTAACTATGGACTAAGTTGAGAGTCTGATGGGTTCCAGATTCCATCGAGATTATATAAAAATTAAAATGAAACGTATGAACAAGTTGTAAAACATCAAAGTTTATAAATCTTGGTTGAATCTCATATGTGTTGAGGCTTCAACATCAGTTTGCCCAAGCACACTCGTGAAAGCCATCCATGAGATGTGTTCAATCAAGAGGTTTTGCAAGAAAAGTTTGAGAACTTGAATTAAAATGCATGAAATGTAAAGAAATGAATGAAAAGTATAAGAAAATGGAAGAAAATCGATACCAAAAGTGTCTGATCGCGAGAGAGAAGTTGAGAGCTTCTGAGAGAAGTCTGAGTGAATGAGCAAGGAAAATGAGTGAAGTAGTACGCCTATTTATAGGTTGAAAGATGAGTTGGGACGAGAGGGAAGTTCGAGCGAGAGGGAGGTTTCGGACGAGAGGGTCCTTTCACACGAAAGGGGAGGGGTCCTTTCGCGCGAGAGGGACTTCCCTTCCCTACGAAATTTCAAGTTCGATTAATTCACGTGTTTTGGTGGTTTTACGTGTAACAAGCATATATGTGTATTGTAATAGTGTGAAACATGTATAATGGTGTTTAAAACATTGATTTTGAATATAAACATGCAAACAAGTCTAAGATGTATAATATAATCGTGAATAAAATACTCGAATTCTCATTATGATAAATAGTCTCGGATTACAAAGTGAAACGAAATAGAATACAACATGATTACAAGTTTCCAAAAATAGAATTTACAACACACTTCCAGGGTAAGGAAGGTACAAATATGCGAAGCGTTACAATAGATGAGTCATCCGTAGTCATCAGTATACTTTACTTTAAAAAGGCAATGTGAACTTTGTTTATTTGAATTTCATTTACCTATATTTATTTCACTTTTATGTTCTTATTATAATGACGACTACAAATGGAAAACTGATGGTTGAACTTAATGAATCTAGGCAACGCCTCACTGAAAACCTCACGGAAGTAATTGTGAAAGCTGCAAATATTCGTGAGTTACAAGCTGAATTGAAGCGACCATCGACGCACTTTATGTTTATTCGTATATGTCATGTCTAAATTTCGAAGCCCCCCTGACCGCATCGCGTCGGGGACTTCCATCTAGTTGTTATATAATTGGTAAAAGTGACCATAATCAATAAAGATTATGATCGTTTGTTGGTCAAACATATCTTAAATCGCAAAAACTAAGATAATTATTCAAACATATCCATAGTTGGTCAATCATAGATCTATATCTATTAGTGTTTAAACATAGCTATACTAATCAAACATTCTCACACTTGATAAACATGTTCGTATTTGGTCAGACATAACCATAAATGATTAAAAATAGTCGTAACATAGTCATATTGGGTCACACATACCCATTATTAGTTAATCATGGTCATATTTGGTTAAACATAGTATGTGAACAAATAGTCATACTTAGTCAAATATAAACATAATAAGTTAAACATAGTAATGTTTAGTAAAATATTGCCACAAATTGTCATACATAGCTGTTTTGGTCAAAAATTACCGAAGCAATTTAGTGATCAAATTAGTAATGTGAGGTAGTGTGCTAGAAAGTGTATAGAAAATATGCTTGTTGAGTTATTTAGAAAATCAGTATTCAGGATACGGCTCAGGATATTGAGCTGTATCTGCGATCAAACAGTGAGCAAACAATGAGCAAAAAGTAAAGGAAATGACACGAGATGTACGAGGAAAGCCCTTGATCAATCTAGATCGCCGGCATAAAACCTCGGGAGCTGACAATCGCAGCTGCCTTGTTCTTCTTATTGCTTTAAACTTCAGGATACAGTGCAGGATATAGACCAGATCGCTAAGTGTTACAATGCTTTTGTATGAAAGTAAGAATTGCTCGAGAGCAAGTGTTAGAGTGTAGCGAGTGTGATTGTGATGTCCTATTTGATCTGGTATACCCACCTATTTATAGTAATGAATTACAAACAATAATCCCTACAAATATGGGGTACTCCGAATATTCCATTATGAACGTTATTGACCGAGTAATACGGCTTCAACGTCTTCATTTGAACGACTTGGACCGAGTCTTCCGCGGAATAAGTCTTGTGAACGTTGCTAGCTTCTAACCCACGTACCTGCACATAATCCATTAGTAATCCCGAGGATACCGTTCAGGATGTTACCAATATCCTGAACCAGCATCCCGGATGTAAACAGATACTACATAAATAAGATATAGATCAAGATATTTTCCAGGATATGGGCTCAGAATTTCACCCATAACAATTGTCCCCAAAAATGTTACCGTTTGATATCCTAACGGTTACATTTTTTCACGGTGGCCAAGGCAATTAAGAGATAAGACTATTAATGTGACAGCTTTCAACCACCCAGCCTATATTTACTCATCATACCCTATATCTTCTCATCCTCATCTGCTTTTTTACCCACAATCGACAAGAAAAAGGTAATATTCTCTCTCCCATCTTCATAACCATCTTTTATCTTTCTCCGGCAAGAACTCAGGTGACCAAATGCCCAGGCAAACGAGGTCCAGTTCAGGCGATTCTGCTCCCACATTCATCCAACAGAATCTTCTCCAAGAACCGGAGAATGAAACATGCACCTTTGACAGTGCTCATCTGTCGGCCTTAAAAATCCTCCGGTATCTTTCCGGAAGGAACTATTTTCCGACCTTTTGATAGAGAAATCCGGTCAGACATGGTTTCCAACGAGTGGATTTGTTTCAATGCCTTCCCCTTTACCTTAGGGTTACGATTCCCCTTTCCGGACTTCATCACCGAGTTTTTAATATCACCAAAATTTCTTTCAGCCAAACCATGCCAATGCTTTGGCGTGTTTTGTCTGTTCTGGACCAAATCAAGAGAAACCACATACCTGACCTTTCCGTCCATGATCTCCCTTTAGCCTACAAGCTTAGATGCCATGGCTCATCTAGGTTTCTGTTTTATTCTAGTTCCGGTCCCCCATTGATACTTCGTGCCACCAGGAACGAGGATGGTTGGCAATCCAAGTTTTTCTTCGTAAAAAGGGATTCAATCCCTGGTGGAACGGATTATCCGATGAGATGGTTAAGAAAGGGTAGGACTTAGGGTTTAAGAATGATCCTGTCTCTTATCCTGTCTCATATTCTGAACTAACAAATTTTCATTTTTGTGCAGCTGATTTCAGGAAGATTGCACCTCCTCTTGCTAATTCTCAAGAAAGAATAGACGCCATCAGACTCCTTCCAGAGGCAGAGAGAAGTTTCAATCCATCTCCACCGACTCCAAGCCCTCTTTCCAGTGCCAACATGTCTGGTAAGGATCCTGCAAGATATCCTACACATATGTTTTTTATCTGTTATTCATAGGAGGGATTTAGAATTTACTCCCTGTGTGCAGATTCCAGCAAAGTCCCAGTCTATCTAGACCTTGATGAACTTGACAGCTATCCAACTCCAGCCACAGTCAAGAAGGAGACTCCTGCTGCTACTAGCTCCAAGCCACTCCCGGCTCCCAAGGCCAATCCAAGAACCCGTGCTTCCACAGCGAAAAAGAGGAAGGGTCTTGAAGTCAGTGCTCCGGGCTCAGAAGGTTTCTCCTATGACGAACTCAGTTTCTCCGATTCCTTGCCAATGACATCCTTCCTTAACAAGGTAATATCCTGACGCATATCTTTCATGTATATCCTGCACATATATCCTAACAGGATATCCTGGTAGGATATCTTGGTCAACATACATTCTAACTTTATACCTGTAATTGATGTGCAGGGCCTCCAGCATTTGCTCCACTTGTATAATGACGCTTGTGGTACTGTGGCACTTCATGAAGCCAGAATCAAACAACTCGAAAGCACCGTTGCTGACCAAGGTGCCATTGCTGAAGCGAAGAGCCGGCACTACGAAAGCTTGCTGAAGAAGGTCACCCAAGACGCTGAGGTCAAACTTGCCACCGTTCAAATGGATCATGATCAGGCCCTGATCAACTTCCGAGAGGGAATCAAGGCTTCTGCTATCGTCTCCCTGCTACAAGCACGCATCAAGATGGCCTACGAGGCCAAGGAGACGGGCCTTGTCTGTCCATCTTGGCCAGTTGAATCCTGGGTGGCCAAGTTAAAGGAGCTCGGAGGCAAAGCTGTGCCATTTCCTTCTGAAGCCGGTGAGTCTTCTAAGTCAGCAGAGGTGGTGGTCCAAGCTGGAGACAAGAAGGATGCTGGAGCTGATGCTGGGATGGACATAGGTCAGGATGCTGGTCAGGATGCTGGAGCGGAGAAGTCTGAGAAGGTTAGAGGAGATGCCGCTGTGTGAGGGCATTTAGGTGGGCGATGACGGATATACGTGCCAAGGCCAGAGCCCACCTTTTTGAATTTGAATGTTGGTTTGTAGTCCCATAAACAATTTACTTTTCTGCACTTTACTTTCCCGCACCTGAACAATTTACATTTCCTGCATGCTTTTTGAACAATACAACAGTTGAAGGTGGATGGGTCTCGGTTTGAGATGAAGCCTTCAACTGTTGGGTAAATATGGTAATGAACTATTAGTGCTCTTAGTGGATGGGCCTTGTTTTGAGGTGAAACTAAGAGCACATCTTTTGGCATGTTAATAATATAATTACCCTTTTGACTTTATTATTGTTATCATTAACACACAAATTTTACTTGTGAAAATTGTTTGGTTTGAACATTCTTATATATCATAAATATATCCTGAGAGATATCTTGAAAGATATCTTGAAAAGGATATTAAAACATAATCCATAAATTGTCCAAACAAAAAGGAGAGATCATACCAGAGATTCTTAGAGAATCAGTTCCAATTCTTTATCATAAGTTTGTCCCCAGTGCATACTTATAAACTTGGATCCATCCTTTGAACAGTATAACGTATGTCCCCTGTGTTTGACACAGAAACACAAATGCATTTATACCTTGTCTTAAGTAAATTCCGCATACCCTGGGGCAACACTCTTGATATCCTGAAATGAATCTTTAGCAAACTTGGGATAGACCCTTAATACCCTGGGGATAAACCCTGATATCTGGGGATAAACCCTAAATTTCATGCGCTACAGGCGAGAGTGTATAAACTCCAATTCTTAGAAAGGTGAAAACCTTTAAACCTTTGAGAGTATGAAAATACTCTTTCGTGAGAGAGGGTGATCAATCCTCATATACCTTTAGGATCCAGGATATAGCCAACAGTAACGAAATTGTCAGCCACTTTTACATGAACTGGTCCCGCTACCTTGAACTATACCTAGATAACTTGCGCTCCAGGCGAGGTGTTTAAACCCAATTCAAAAGAAAGGTGAATACCTTTAAACCTTTGAAGGGATCAGGATCCCTTAAACGTGAGTGAGGGGGCCAATCCTCTAATCTTTCGAGTTATCCTGGTACATATCCTGGAGCTATATCCTGAAACATATGCTACAAAACAACTGTAAACTAAGGTGGGTGTTAGCTTGGCTAACACCCCTCCGATGCTTAAGTCAGTATTGGGTTCAAGATAATAAACAAATATATTTAAAAGAGATAGAATACATACCATTCCGAGATAGAAAATAAATTCTACTCTTACTTGAAATAGAGCTTCAAATGTATTGCATTCCAGGATCTTGGTAGCATATCCCCTTCCATATTCTTGAGTCGATATGCTCCTTTCCCTGCTTCCGACTCAACTTCATATGGTCCTTCCCATTTTGGAGCTAGCTTGCCATCGGCGGGATTAGTGGTATTTTGAAAAGCCTTTCTTAGCACCCAATCACCAACTCGAAATCTTCTAGTTCTTATGTTCTTATTATATGCTCTGGATATTCTTTGTTGATATGCTGCTATCCTTAGCCTTGCTGCATCTTTTTTTCGTCTATAGTATCCAAATCCTGACATAAGACTTCAGGATTCTGTTCAGGATCCTGTAGCATAGATCTTGCAGTAGGTATCGTCATTTCTGTTGGAATCATCGCCTCCGCTCCAAATACCAAGGAAAACGGGGTTTGGCCGGTTGCATTTTTTACCGTTGTCCTATCAGCCCACAAAACAAAGGGTAACTCTTCCGCCCATCTTCCTTTTTTGGCCCCAAGTCTCTTCTTTAAGTTATTGACTATTATCTTGTTTGAAGATTCAGCTTGTCCATTCGCTTGAGGATGTACTGGAGTAGATGTGATCATTTTGATTCCCCAACTTTTGCAAAAGTCAGTAGTCCTTTTGCTTATGAACTGGGACCCATTATCACAAATGATCTCAGCTGGTACTCCAAACCTAGTCAGGATATTCCTCTTTATGAAGGATACTACTTCTTGGTCTCTAACTTGGACAAATGCTTCAGCCTCAACCCACTTGGAGAAATAATCTGTCATAGCTAACATAAAGACTTTTCCTCCCGGAGCTTTTGGTAACTTCCCTACTATATCCATCCCCCACTTCATGAATGGCCAAGGGGAAACTACAGGATATAATGGTTCAGCTGGTTGATGTAGTATGTTACTATGTCTTTGACATGCATCACATCTTCAAGCATATTCTGCAGCATCTTTCCTCATCGTTGGCCAATAATATCCTGTCCTTAATACTTTCGAGAACAATGATCTGCCCCCGGTGTGATTACCACAATCCCCTTCATGTATATCCTGAAGTACTTCCTTGGCTTCAGGATCCTCCAAGCACCTCAAGTACGGTCCTGCAAGAGATTTCTTGTATAAAACATTATTTATAATAGTGAATCGTGATACCTTCATCCTAAATGCCTTAGGATTTTCATTTCCAGGGATGTGTCCTTCTTTGAGATATCTCACAATTGGAGCCGTCCAGGATTTAGGATCCTGTTCAGGATATTCCACTTCAGGATCCCGAATACCCGCTACTTCTTTATCCTGAGGATTCGTTGCAGGATATAAGACATGTAATATTGGTATTTGGGTCCCTTCAGGTATCCTGATTGATGATCCCAAATTTGCTAAGGCATCCGCTTCAGCATTATCCTCCCTTGGTACCTGTTCAAGTGTAAAAACATCGAAATATCCTGCTAATTTTTTGAGAATATCAATATATTCTATTAATTTCTCACCCTTAACTGCATAGGATCCATTAAAATGGTTAGTAATTAACAAAGAATCAACATATACTTGTAAATTTTTGATACTCATGCTCTTAGCCAACTCTAATCCTGCGATTAAAGCCTCATATTCTGCTTCATTATTGGTAGCAGGAAATTCACACCTAATAGCCTGGGGTAATATGTCCCCCTGTGGCGATTTTAGTAGTATTCCTAATCCTACTCCTCTTATATTAGATGCACCATCAGTATATAATGTCCAGGATCCTGAGGATTCTCCTAGCTGTTGAACTTCTAGGTCTACCTCTGTTGATGCACATAATGTCTGTTGACTGCGTCTACAAAAAGCCTGAAGTCAATATTGGTCAACAGGGGGTCAAAATGTAAATATTGTGTGAAATAGAGTCTGGTTCGCTTATGTGTCTTAGTGTGGTCCGCTCATAGGTACTTAGTGTGGTCCGCTTATTTGTCAAGTGTTCTGGATCGCTTATGTGTCATGTCGTATAAGCGAACCAGCCATGTCTATATATAGGAAGTTCATTTGAGCGGATCTCATAGATGTATGTATGTGCTTAGGAGCTGAAACTCTGTCAAAATATCATCAGAAAGCAATAAAAAGATAGGAATTGAAAGAACCAGCTGTTGTAACTTCATATATGTTGATTCCGCCTTCATGTATGAAGATGAGCTACTCGGATTGATCGTTTAGGATTACGACACGGTCCAACAAGTGGTATCAGAGCTTCAGGACGAGAAGTTCATACTACATCAGCTGATTCGACACTTTTCTCATCTTTCTACTCAATTTCTGTTTTATTTTTCGGTTTAAACAAGTTTTGTCGGACAAAATGGTTTGAAGTTCAAGCATATTGAGCGAAATTATCTGTTAATCAATCTATAACAGTTTCAGATCTTAAAACACAGTAAAAATCAATCTATTTCATCAAAAACGAGTTTGGTTCTCGGTCAGAATTTTCAAACTCAGATCTAGAACGAATTAGCGGTCGAAATTGAACAAAAATCATATCATTGTGTTCGGAATTCAGTATAGATCATTCCTTGAAAGTTTTAGATTGTAATTCGGACTAAAAATCTGTTAACAACTGTGGTCCGCTTTTACGGTCATCGCGAGTTTCAGATCTGGAATCTGTTTTGGTTCGCTCTTTCAGACAATATTACTGTCAGGTTCGCTTGAACGGACACAGTTGGTTCGTTTATCTGACATTTTACTGGTCCGCTCAAACGGACACTATCTGATCCGCTCGAACGAACAGCTTGTTGTGGTTCGCTTATCCGGACATCTGCTGATTCGCTCGAACGAACATTAACTGGTTCGCTCAAACGGGCAAAGTCTGGTTCGCTCGAATGAACAAGTCTGGTCCACTCGAACGAACAAGTCTGGTTCGCTCATTAGTACATTGTCTGGTTCGCTCAAACTGATTTTTGCGTTAAACTGATTGTGTATTTGTTTGATTGCAGGTGATTCAAGGCGATTTTGTTTGAGCAGGATAATTTCATTTGAAAGTGATTGACATTGTGAAAACTGTTATCTAAATATGGATAGTGATGATGAAAATGGTTGTTCATTTGCAGATGATATTTTTAACAATAATTCAATGGATATTATTGATATTCTTGCCGGAAAACAAAATTCTAGAAAATCATTTTTAATAAACAAGGATTCAAAAATTGTTGATTCAAAAATAGTTGTGGATAAAATGGAAAAGAGTTTTGAAGTTAGTTCTGAAAAAGATGAAAAAGTTTCAGAAGTTATTTCAGAAAAAGTTTCAGTTTTTGATCATTCATACTCATCTGATGAAGAGTGTGATGATGATAGCAAAGAACTTGAGAAACTTGAGGTTTATAAACAGTTATTTTCATCTGAAATGGTTAATGATTCTTTTGCAGAACAAATTGATGAGCTCAAGAATAAACTTGCTGCGAAAAAGGTAAATCAAAAGGCAGCAGATGTTGAAGAAATTGAAGAAATTAAGCAAGAAGCTGTTACGGAAAAACAGCAGGTGTTTGAAGAAGTAATTTCAAAGAAAGAAGAATCTGTAAAGCCTGTATCTGTGAAACCTAAACCAGTGATTAAGAAAGAGGTTGAAGAAGATACACCAGTTTTTGAGATTGTTCAGAAGGAGAAGAAACAGGCTGAAGATATTCAAACTTTGAAAGCTGAAAAGAAAGCTGTTGATGAACAGATTTTGGATTTGCGCTTGAACTGCGAAAAACTAAAATCTGAAAATGACAAACTTTTGGAGAATGTTGAGAGTTTGTCATTAGAAAACAAAAATTTTAAAGAAAAAGAAAAAGATTTTGAAAAGATTAAAATTGAAAATGAAAATGTTTCTTGGATCAAACTAGAAAATAAAGTTTTAAAAGAAAAAGAAACAGAATTTCAAGATCAGATAAGCGTTTTGGAAAATGAAAAATCTGTTCTTGAAGAGAACAAGATTGTAAATGAAAAATCAATCAAGTCTCATCTTGAAAGAATATCTCAGCTTGAAAACGAAGCTGAAAATTCAAGAAACAAGATTGATGAACTTGAAAAGAAGTTGAAAGGTTTTGTGACTTCATCAGATAGTTTAAATTTTCCCCGTCCAAAACCGATCAATTCTGTTCCAATAAGTGACAATGTCACAAATTTTGACAAAGTCAAAATTGAAGATTGTGATGAAATATCTGATGATGAAAAAGAAAAGAAAAGAAAAATATTTTTAGATTTACAAGAAAAATTTAAAAATACTGTTTTGCAATCTACTGAAACAGGTGAATGTTCTAAACAAAAACCTGTTAAGAAGAGTGTAGAACAGAAACAAAAAGATAAAAATTTGAAAAATCCTAAAAATGAAAATAAAAGCTCATCAGATAAGTCATCAAATCATTTTGAAAAACCACAAAAATCTAAAAATGAAAACTCACAAAATGTTGGTAATAAGTGGTGCAGGTTTGACCACAGTGCTTCAAAGCCAAAATCAGTTTTCAAGAAGAGTGATGATTATCACAAAGCTAGACAATGTTATGATTTAAGTGTTTGGTGTGATAGTGGTGAATGGTACGATAACAGAGTGTGTTACTCTTGTGGTATTCGAGGACACATTGCTGTTAACTGCCAGAGTTGGAGTTATGAGACGAGGAGATGCTATAATTGTCAAATCAGAGGACATATTGTCAGAGATTGCCCGAGGAGATCAATGGGAAGATCGAGGGTTGAATCTCAGAAATTGAAAAAGAAGCCAGTCAACGTTAATTCCCATGAACAGAAGGTTTTCTAAAACCTAAAGTTCAGGATCAGATAATTCAAGAAAAGAAAGTTAAACTTTCACAGGGGCAGAAAGACAGACTGCGAAAGAAAAGGAAGAAGGCGAGAGAGTATCTCGAGAAAATTTTGTCTTCGGGTTCACTGGACAGATTGAATAAAAGTTCTGATGAATCAACTCACTCGACTGCAAAGCCAAGTAAATTGAATTCTTCAGATGCAAATCTGAGGACTAAAGAAGAAAAGAAGAAGAAGAAAATGGTTGGCAATGAATCTGATGCGTCCAAGTCAGACAAGCCACCATCAGGCAATGAATCTGACAAGTCAAAGTCAGATAAGCCATCTGCAGGCAATGATTCTGGTTCATCAAAGCCAGAGGAGCCTAGTGTTGAGGTAAAAAAGGAGAATTCGGGTTTAACAAGGGATGATGCAAATTATCCACCATTGTTGAACAAGATTTCAAAATCACCCAAGGCTGGTCAGGCTTGGGTGAATCTTTTCAAATAGAAAAACCTGACTTGCCGGAGTTCCCAGGTTGGTAAGCGTGGAACATGAATCGGCACATTTCTTGAGAAATTTCACTCTGGTGATTTTTCGTCTTACATGTGGTAAATCAGGGACATTAAGTTGTACTTGATTTTCTACAAGTGTTTGTGTTGATAGAATCTTGAACTGTTAAATCTTTCAAAATGGTTGAAAAAGAACAAAGTGATGAAGTAATCCCCTAACCAACAAGTGGTTTGTTAGTTCAACAAAACTAATTTTCCGGAAAAACCATTTGATTAAAACAAACTTAAGTGTTTTGAAATCATAATGGGAAAATAGTTTGTTGTCAGGGGGAGTTCTGATTGTTAAGCCGGGTGAATGGCGAATTGAAGTGATTTGATATCAGTTTGTCACGTTTCTTGTATAGTTTGTTTTCAAATTTTCTCAGAAAATCAAAATTGAAACATATTTTGATTTTAGGGGGAGAAATTTTTTTTAAAAAAAATTAGAAAATTTGAAAATTTCAAAAACATTGAAAAATGAAAATGAGTTTTGTGTTAAATAAGAGGAAATGATAGAAAATCAGTGGACTATCACAGCATGCTAAAGATATGTAATGTCAAATGTGATAAACGGTCTCACTAATGATGTGTCGATAGGTTTTCGCACATTTAGTAGATTTATTCGGGATATAAACCTTAAATTCAAACTTGTGAATTCGTGGGGAACACTACTTGGATATATAGGTAACCCCTGAAATCTCGTTTGAAAGGTCTCTTAATCTGATATACTAGGTCTTTATACTCAATGATGTCTGGGGTATTATTCCGGGACTTCTGCTGAACGGTAGTTCTGACCTAGTCCCTGGCTAATACTTGCTGCAATGCTTGAAACACAGCATTAAACCCTCAGCATGCTGAAACAATAAAATTGATATATGCTGCTGTTGTAAGCAAAAGATCCTCTAAAGGGGACACACCGAAAAGTCGAAGCTGATATCTCTCTGCGTATACGGAAGTATCGATCTGAGATCCCTCGGCCCTCGCATACCTAAATTATATACAGATATCATTGTAGTATTCTCACCTGTAAGACTGATTATTGGGATTCTGGATACGGGAGTATATTCAAGAGGTGGGACACATGAATGATCTAAGTTCTTAATTCATCTAAATCGTATCCTGAATAAGTTGAAATTTGTGTGAGAATTTAAGATGGATCAGTATATCGACAATCGAGGTGAATCGTTTAGAACTTAAAATGTTAAAAGCTTAACGGTGCTTGTGATTTGTCTCATAAACTGATATGATCCTCTTACACAAACTCACAAAAATATTGTTTGTATATATTTCTTTACTGCATTTCAGTCAAGTTAAAAAATCCAAAAAGATTTTATTTCTACTTTATTTTCCGACAAACCAAAGTGGAGAGTTGATTGTTGGATTCTCAGTTGTTTGAAGCAGATGCAGGAGATTCTGGACTGAAGAATGAGAAGAGCTTATTTTGAAGAAGTTTGAATTATTTGAAAAGTTGAAATAGTCAAAAACAAGTTCATTAACTTGATACTTGTTACTTTCAGAAATTGTTTGAAATTGTTGTTTTAAATCAGTTTGTTTCGTCAAATGATCAACCAAGGTCATTAAATTGGACTTGGTAGATTAATTGAGTAATCAGGGTCATTAACTTGGACCTGAATACTTGAGTGGATTGCTATAACTGATTGAGTTTGTGATTTAATGTTGAAAAGATAGTTTGTAATGTTTGTTGGTTGAGTAACAGGTTTGATCTTCATTATTCCCAACGGAAGCTATTTGTCAAAGCTTGAACCAGATACCTCAGATTCTAGCATATCGAGAGGGGGAGTCTGTGAAAGGGGGAGTCTGGATCAACAGTTATTGGGAAGTTGAAGTTAGAGCAAGGTGATACTGAAACCTGTGAAGAATGCTTGTGAAGATAGACAGAGTTGGTGAAAAGACTAAGACTGAAGACTACGGATCTGAAGATGCTAAAAGACTACGTCAACATCCAAGGGGGAGTCTGTTGATGCACATAATGTCTGTTGACTGCGTCTACAAAAAGCCTGAAGTCAATATTGGTCAACAGGGGGTCAAAATGTAAATATTGTGTGAAATAGAGTCTGGTTCGCTTATGTGTCTTAGTGTGGTCCGCTCATAGGTACTTAGTGTGGTCCGCTTATTTGTCAAGTGTTCTGGATCGCTTATGTGTCATGTCGTATAAGCGAACCAGCCATGTCTATATATAGGAAGTTCATTTGAGCGGATCTCATAGATGTATGTATGTGCTTAGGAGCTGAAACTCTGTCAAAATATCATCAGAAAGCAATAAAAAGATAGGAATTGAAAGAACCAGTTGTTGTAACTTCATATATGTTGATTCCGCCTTCATGTATGAAGATGAGCTACTCGGATTGATCGTTTAGGATTACGACACGGTCCAACAACCTCATCCTGAATGTCACTACTAAAATCAGCCACAAAGTCAGCTAAAGCCTGAGACTTTATGGCATTCCTAGGTTCATATACTAAATCATAGGCACTTAACTTTACTGACCACTTAGCCATTCTACCCGACATTTCCGGTTTCCTAAGTACATTTTTGACAGGATAATTTGTTTTAACGTGTATCCTATGCGTCTCAAAGTAGTGTCTAAGTTTTGTTGATGCCATAACTAATGCTAGTATTAATTTTTCTAAATGAGAGTACCTAGTTTCAGCATCTAACAAACTTCTACTAACATAATAAACAGGATATTGCTGACCTTCATGGTCTTTTATGAGAACGGCACTTACAGCATTCCCTGATACAGCAAGGTACAGGGATAGTGGTTCACCATTTTCAGGTTTCATCAACAGAGGTGCGGTTGAGAGATATCGTTTCAAATCCTGTAGGGCTGCTTCATGCTTCTCTCCCCACTCGAATTTTTTGTTCTTCTTCAAGATATCATAAAAATCTTTACATTTTTCTGAAGATCTTGAGATAAATCTATTCAATGCTGCCACTCGCCCTGTTAATCGTTGAACATCCTTCATATTTGAGGGTGATTTAATATCCAAGATGGCTTTAATCTGCTCCGGGCTTGCTTCTATTCCTCTTTTGGTCACCATATATCCTAGGAATTTTCCTGCTCCTACTCCAAAATGGCACTTAGCAGGATTCAGCTTCATGTTATACTGATCCAGGATATCAAACGCTCCTTTGATATCCTGGAGGTGATCCTGAGCTTTCTTTGACTTTACCACCATATCGTCGATGTACACCTCCATGGTGTCCCCCAGTTTGTCTTTGAACATCATGTTTACCAATCTTTGGTATGTTGCACCTGCATTTTTCAAACCAAAAGGCATAGCTGTATAACAATAAATACCTGTTGGTGTCATGAAGGCAGTATCCTCCTGGTCAGAAGGCTCCATTTGGATCTGTTGAAATCCTGAGGATGCATCCATGAAAGTCAGCATTTCATGCCCGGCAGTGGCATCTACCATTGCATCAATGTGGGGAAGAGGAAATGGGTCTTTAGGACAAGCTTTGTTCAAGTCTGTGTAATCTACACAGACTCTCCATTTCCCATTTTTCTTCTGTACCACAACCACGTTTGCTAGCCACCTCGGGAACTTAACCTCTCTGATCATCCTGGACTTCAATAATCTCTCAACTTCCTCTTGAATAATCGCATTCCGCTCAGGAGCAAACTTCCTTCTTTTTTGTTGCACAGGCTTGAATGATTTATCAATTCCAAGCTTATGAGTGATAATATCTTTGGATATGCCTGTCATATCCTCATGCTTCCATGCAAACGTTGACATCCTGCATTTTAAAAAGTTAATTAATTGCTCTTCAATATCCTGAGGGATATTGGTTCCCACGAGCACCGAAATATCGGGATTATCCTGGTCTAGGATAATTTTCTTCACATCCTGCGCCGGATCCTCCACGATATTCTGGGCCCGCGTCTTTAATTGTTATGCTGCACTAGGCTTGGTTGAGGATTTCATCGAGGATGAGTAGCATTCTTTCGCCTCCTGCTGATCACTATCAACTTTGACAACTCCCCAAGGGGTAGGTATCTTGATGCATTGGTGATATGTTGATGGCACGGCCTTCATATCGTGAATCCACGGTCTTCCCAGTATAATGTTATAGCAGGATAGAGAGTCCATTACACAGAAACGTTGTATCGAGTTGACTCCTTCCACGTACACCGGCAACTTTATCTCTCCCACTGTGTTTCTAGCCTCTCCACTGAACCCAACAAGCACGGTAGACTTTGAAGTGATATCCATTGGAGATACATTCATTCTTTTAAGCGTCTCTAGTTGGATTATGTTGACGGAGCTGCCATTATCAACCAATATCCTGCGTACAAAATGGTTAGCCACATATAACGTTATTACCAGAGCATCATGGTGAGGATCCTGGACAGTATCCCTGTCATCAGCATCAAATGTGATCACTTTATCAGTTGTAAGTGTAGTCATCCTGACAGGTTTGTCTCCCCTTTCGGCCTTAGCTTCTTTTGCATGTCTCTTTGCTGCCGAATACGAAGTCCCACAAATGTCGGATCCTCCCGAAATGAAGTTGATTATCTTGGCATCTGCGGGAGGTGATGCTGCTCGCTCAGGATCCTTCTCAGTATCCTGACCCTTATTCTTCTTTCTCCCTAAGAGATCTTTCAAATATCCCTTGCTTAGAAGATAGCTTATTTCTTTCCTTAGAGCGATGCAATCCTCAGTCATATGTCCGAAATCTTCGTGGAAAGCACACCATTTTGATTTGTCTTTCCAATCTGCTTTTTGTTGATTCTTTCGAGGCCATCTTGCCTTGTCCCCTAGACCCTGCATGGCATACATCAATTCAGGAATGTTAACAGAAAAGCAATATTCAGATAATTCAGGATATTCTTTAGGATCCTCATCTTCGACAGCATTCACTCTCTTGTTCTCATTTCTGCCATATGGCTTAGGCCGATATGACTTGAATGAGGATTCTGACTTCCTGTTAGTTGACTCATAAGTGTTGGATGAGTTCATCCTTTCTTGCATCTTTCTGTCATCTTCCAACCGAATATATCTTAGGGCCCTGTTCCGAGCTTCATCCAAGTTCCTGCATGGGTTCATTACAAGGTCTTGGTAAAATTGAGAATCTTTTTGCAGCCCCATCTTGAAAGCTTGCACAGCTGTTGCAACATCAAGATGAGGAATGTCTAGTGATTCCCGGCTGAACTTGTTCACATAATCCCTAAGGGATTCCTGAGGCCCCTGTGTTATCCTGTAGAGATCACTTGTTAATTTTTCAAAGCTTCTACTACAAGAAAACTGACTATTAAATAAGTTTACTAAGTGAGCAAAAGATGTAATCGAATGTGGAGGAACATTCAAGAGCCATTTCAGGGCTGATCCTGTCAAGGTTGAACCAAAACCCTTGCACAAGCATGCTTCCTTGAGATCCGGAGGGATAGGGTTAATCTCCATCCTTTCCCTATACTGAGCAATATGCTCCTCAGGATCCGTTGTTCCGTCGTAAAGCTTCATGTTGGGGGTTTGGAACCTCTTTGGAATCTCAGCATCACAGATAGGATATGCGAAACGAGATATCTTGTGGCTGTCTTGAGACACTTCCGGGATCGGCTGGACCACCCCGGGTACACTTGATATCATGTCCTTCAACTTCTGAAGTTCCCTAGTAAGTGCTGATGTCACACCTGTATCCTGCAAAGATCCACTATTGTTAGTAGTATGAGTATTATTATTATTTGACACGTTACCCGTTGGAGGATTTTGCCCATATCCTGAAGCATATCCTGAGCTCCTTATGGTCGACATCCTGACCGAGGAGGGTATTTCGGGAGTATGATTCTGAGGAAGGCTGGGCACAATATTCCCCCTGTTATCCTCAGTATACACAGCTGAATTGAAGTTCAACGTCCTGGGGTGTAATGGAGTGACAATATCCTCAGCAGATCTGCTCGAGCCGGACTTCAGGAGTTGTATTTCCCTTAAAAGCATTTGGTTTGTTTCCTGTTGCTGCCTCATTTGTTCCTGCACACTTCCAAATAAGGTTAAAATTTCATCGTTAGAAGCTAAAACAGGAGCAGATTCCTGAACACTGCGGGTAGGGGGATAATATCCTGAGGTCGTGTAGAGGCTGGCATCCTTGGAGGAGGTGGCGGAAGCACCGGACCGGTAGTAGCAGAAGTCACAGCAGACACAGTAGAGGAACTCATGTTTGATCTTGAGGCCATTATGGATAATGTGGCAAAAAGTTTTGAAAATAGAAAACCGATTAGCGATTTGACAAAAAAATTTAGTAAAGAGAGCACCACTTGCCCCACGGTGGGCGCCAAATTGTTTTGGTCAAAAATTACCGAAGCAATTTAGTGATCAAATTAGTAATGTGAGGTAGTGTGCTAGAAAGTGTATAGAAAATATGCTTGTTGAGTTATTTAGAAAATCAGTATTCAGGATACGGCTCAGGATATTGAGCTGTATCTGCGATCAAACAGTGAGCAAACAATGAGCAAAAAGTAAAGGAAATGACACGAGATGTACGAGGAAAGCCCTTGATCAATCTAGATCGCCAGCATAAAACCTCGGGAGCTGACAATCGCAGCTGCCTTGTTCTTCTTATTGCTTTAAACTTCAGGATACAGTGCAGGATATGGACCAGATCGCTAAGTGTTACAATGCTTTTGTATGAAAGTAAGAATTGCTCGAGAGCAAGTGTTAGAGTGTAGCGAGTGTGATTGTGATGTCCTATTTGATCTGGTATACCCACCTATTTATAGTAATGAATTACAAACAATAATCCCTACAAATATGGGGTACTCCGAATATTCCATTATGAACGTTATTGACCGAGTAATACGGCTTCAACGTCTTCATTTGAACGACTTGGACCGAGTCTTCCGCGGAATAAGTCTTGTGAATGTTGCTAGCTTCTAACCCACGTACCTGCACATAATCCATTAGTAATCCCGAGGATACCGTTCAGGATGTTACCAATATCCTGAACCAGCATCCCGGATGTAAACAGATACTACTTAAATAAGATATAGATCAAGATATTTTCCAGGATATGGGCTCAGAATTTCACCCATAACAATAGCGATTGAAGAAATTAGTGTAAACCTTAGGTCCTTTGGTTTTATTTGGTTTAAACATAGATTGAAATGCACTAGGATTCTCTGGAAGGATTGGTGCTCTTTTGAGCTGATGTAAGTATGGGTTGTTGTTGTCGCCATGCCTGTTTGTAGGCTGGTGTTGTTTTTTGTTTGTTTGTTAATGAAAGTAATTTAAAAAAAAACTAGCTTTGGTCAAAAAATAGTTATACTTTGTTAAATATGGTCATACTTGTTCAAACACACTCACAATTGGTCAAATATAGTCATTATCAATCAAACATAACTAATCTCACAAAAAAAACCACCATGAAAATTGTCAATGTCACCTATAGAGGATCAATATGTCCGATAAAACACATTTATAAGCATTATAACTAACTGCGACCTAACATCACTCAATATAATACATCTTAAACATTAAGAGTTATTATACCACATTAAGAGTTATCATAATTTATAAGATCTAATACATCCCATTTAAGTATGCCTCGTAATTGATGATACAAATACCGAATTTGTACTTGTTAATTAGTATAGTTAGCATAACGCATAAGATCCTATGTTCACTTGTGTGTTGCTTGCTCCACATAATTGGACAATTTTCCCACTCCTATTTCATACAATCTAAACTACCGATCACCACATTGAAACCCTGTCGTTCTTCATGAGCCTCCAAAAATTGTCGTATGTCACTAAACATAGGTTTTCTCAAATATTCTTTTAATATAGTTCAATGACATATTCACAAAATTAATGGAGGCCTTCCCTCGTGGTTCGTTCCGACATTTTTATATATCCATCCATAATGTTGGAAGTCGTGCCATAAGTTAATTGTCTAAGCACGTTCGTGACTTTTTTCAACGTGTTAAATCTAAGACTACCACACTCATCCATTTTTTGTTGAAAATATACATATTTACTTGATAATTTATTTGATATTCTAAGAAATAAACCGCGGCTCATAATCACTTACTAATAAATCATGTGCGATGATTCGATCGTGTATTATATATTTCCTCCTCTTGGGTTCTGATGAGCACCCTTCGTCTTCCAATATAGTTTCAACCACTTTCTGAACCGCTGAAATTATTAGAGTTGGTCCCTTGTCATATGACGAGAATAAAAGAAGCTTCTCAAGTGAAGACGACGACGAAGATGATAACGATGATGAATTTGAGCATTCCATTTTATAAAAATAATGTTAAAATTGGGAGTGAAAATATAGGTGGGTAGAGAGAATTGGGTTAAATGAGTTTAATATATAGGTATTTTTAGAAAATAAAAAAAAACTTTTTTTCTTAGCCAAACTAGTCCTTTAACAGGTAGTCTTCGACATCTAATAGCACGTGGCCACGTCGTCTCCCACTTTTCCCTCCTCACCAATGGAATTCTTCTCACCCTCTCAACAAGGTTGTCCTCCACGCTGTTCTCGGGGTGGTGTGCTCGGCGGACTGACTTCCACACCAGCTTTCCTCACCCACTTTGTATAGTCTGAATGGTTCCCTTGCTTGTGGTGCCTGTTCCAAGTGTGGGCTTTGGAGCACCTATTTAGTGGACAAGACCATATATGGTTGAAAATTATAGTAAAGATTGATCCATAATAATCTTTGTATCTCTAAATGTCTCATTGTGAATCCTCATGGCTTGAAGAAGCATGGGAAGATATCCTTCAAGATATTATTATGGTGGGTTGTTGGGTCTTATGGAAAAGTAGGAACGACATCAGGTTCTGGTAGTAGCATCGATATTGGTAAAAAATTTCACGATGTATTGGTTCTTGGTTTCTTTTGGTATAGGAGTAGAACTAAAATTAGAAAATTGTCTTGGACTAGTGTCACACCCCAAAAACGTAGCATCGGAAATACAAACGTGGCAGTGACGGAGGTTGGTACCCATAAATATCTTTAGTGAACGATGCATTGTTTATTTTGGACATATACTTATTAAAAACATGACTTTAGAGTTTAAAGTTTGAATACAGTCCGTAGTTACAACTTAGTTGTCTTAATCCTAATAAAATCAATAACACACGGTCCCATTTGAGTTTTTAAAAGTTGTCCAAAATATTTTAAACACGACTAGCATCACTACCACAAGATATGCTAAAATCCCGAAGTCGAACTCATGTACCTGAAAAACACGTAAAAATCAAGTGTCAACACAAATGAATGTGAGTTCACATATAATTTTGTAACGTTTTATTTAAGGAAAACTTCCTTATTTGACCCTTAATGGTCTAAAAAACATTACATATTTAAAAACATTCTCATATGTTTAAAAATAAGACATTCATTTTAATAAAAATATTGTCATTAAAATATGATTTGAAATATAAAATGTCATGAAAGAATTCATCTGAAATAACTCCGCAACCCTATATCTGATGAAAACTTATACTCATGATTTTGATTATATAAATATTAAATTTTCGTTATGATTTCGGTTTCGTAAGTTTGCAAAACATTACGAGCTATATAAAATGATCGAGGGATTAATCAATACTAGACAATTAAAGAACTCAATTCGTGGCTATGTGGACGGGAGCGACCGGTCACGACGGGGTAGTCAACCCAATAGATCTATTAACAATTCAATGTGTGCGTTAGTTAATGATTAAAACGGCTATGATGCATCTAATACATGTCCTTAATTCACTATTACATATAACCTACTGAATAACAAATTAATATTTGATGTTGTACAAATCCTCAGTATTCCCCATGAAATGTAAGCCCTTATCGTCACTTACACACTTGAGGTGGTGATTGATTTATCCCAACTTAGAATTAAAAATCTGTTTTTAAATCTTTACGATCGTTATACCCATAACGTCGTCTATTTACCCAGTTTCCTCCCCGAAACCAGTATAATTCACTTTTAAACTCGTTTTTCTTGAAAACAGTTTAAGTTATTCATCTTTTGAGTTCATAAACGGATTATGATACTCTAAAAATCATATTCTCGATGAAAATACATTTTTATATAATTTAAAAGCTTATTTTATATGAAAACATATACTTAGCGTTTAATAACATGTTTTTCTCTGAAAATAGTATATATGATGGTAAAATAATGTTTTAGCGAAATCTCACTAAAATACATTTAATTGAAATCATGTTTTATACAAAAACATATATTCATTCTTATTACAGGCGTATTCTTTACCCCGAAAACAGTTAATAAAACAGTAAAAAGTGAGGTTTTGTGACACTCACTAAATCACATTTATTCAAGAGTATGTTTTATACAAAAACATATTTTCATTCTTTTAACGACATGTTCTTCCCCCAAAACAGTTCATAAAATAGTAAAAAGTGGGGACGTAGTGATACTCACTAAATCACATTTATTCAAGAGTATGTTTTTTACAAAAAAAACATATTTGCATTATTTTAACGACGTGTTCTTCCCCCAAAACAGTTCATAAAATGGTAAAAAGTGGGGACGTACCTTTGGGTGCGTTTTATATTATCGCAATCCCTCAAGTTGGTTTACTCATCCTAAATTAAGTGAGAACGATTTAATAACCAATTATTCTACAAACAACTAAGTTTCTCTGATACTTAGAATTTTCACATAACTTTGAGATTTTCTCAAAAAGTCTTTGTTTTGATTATGTTGGCACGACATGTGCGGTTCGGAACAAAAGACAATAACGATAAACCATGTTTAATGGTTAAAAAGAGCTAAAATGATTATTTAGTCATGAAATGACTAATAAATAGCGAGTTTTGAATGATTACCTTATAAGGTAAACCAATACAAATAAAACGGTAAATTGGTAACGCGTTGACAATAACAGTTAGTTTGAAAGTCACTTTATGGCGAAAGTCATAATGGGTCAAAAGCATTTAGAAATGGGTTATAAATAAAATGACCGTACGGTGTAAACTGCAGCGAGTCACATAGACGAGATAATAATAATTATCATCTTGCAAATATACACGGTCATTTGGACCAAACGGGTCAAAAGGTGAAAATATCACCCTTTGACAATATCGACTAATAATTTTGTCAAGTTGTATGATTACAGGAGTAAATATCGAATGGATAGTTGCACCGCTATTACTTAGCGGTTATTAAAAAAGACATTTAAAACGGGTCAATATAGTGATCCGAGCCAGGTATGTATAATAGGTCAACTCATCATTTAGAACTTAAGGTTCTATGAGAGCTAGACACGTTAAAATGGACATTTGGTTACTTTAATAAGTAAACCGAATGATTCAAGTGATGGTCATAGTAATTTGAAATATAATGACCTTTCAAACAAAGTCATAGCTAAAAAGAGGGATTTTGGGTCAAACATGCTTTCAAAAGCCTTTCGTTGCAAAAGAAAGACTAAAATTGACCAAAACGTCCTTGTAAGCTAAATTGAGCAAATGACCCATAAAGGTTGTTTGGAAACGAGTTTTATCATTAAATAAATACTTAGAATAAGTATAAAAAGCGAAAGATGTAAATCTTTGGTCAAATGAGTTTATAGGAGTCTTTGCCGTAAAATAATGATCTGAGGGGTAAAACTCGGAATTTATAAATTTCCACATAAAAACCGCCACAATTATAGTTGTGGAGAAAGATTATTTGATAAGAAATGTGGTATTATAATGCTAGAAACGAATGAAAGAGATTCGTGTTAAAAATAGGCTTAAAATCCCATTAATGGGTCAAAATAAGCATATGAGCGAAAACGGGTTTAAAACACTTATGAAACCCGTGATTAGAACCTAATATGATAGACAATATCGAAAATATAAGGATCATGAGAAATTAGGATCAAACAACATGTTTGTTTGATTAATATATAAACGGGTCAAAAGTTAGTAACTACGTTTTAAGCCGAGGGCTTAAAAGTCTAAAATTTTGTTAATCCGGATGTCGAATGTTAACTCCATGTGATGGAGGATAATTTTATGATCACATAGGAAGAAACGTGGCTTAAATCGGATCAATAACGAAGGAGTTATATCCGTTTTCGTAAAATTTAGTTTGGCTGTAATATGCAGGTTTCAGAAGGAAACCCGCTGGAAAAAGTGCACCCCCGCGCCACGCGACAAAGGGGCTTGAATCTGTCGCGACACGCGACCGCGAGTCGCGGCCCGCGAAGCTTACCCCGTATATGTGTCGCGGCCCGCGAGGGCCACAAAGCTGGCAAAAATGTTTTGTTTCAGTTGTTTTGAATTGCGAACTTGTTTAAACGTGTTTTAAACTAGTATAACTAACTCATTTCATGTCTAAATGAAATGTAGGTATTGTGCGATGTACCGGAGGACGATCAAGTTCAACGAGGAACCGAACTCACTCAATATTCAAGCTTCCGCTAAATGTTTCGTCGTCATGTTTTAAACGGCGAATGTATTTACAAATTGTTGAAATGTTTTATTTATTAAAATGTTTTAACAAACTCGCATTTTTAAGTGTATGTTTAATCTTAAATACACTATTATAGTCAAAATTTATATGAAAATAGTATAGAATGGACTAAGGGTATTACAAGTTGGTAATCAGAGCTCCAGGTTAAGGAGTAAAGTGTTCGGTTCGAGACTTGATCGCAAAAATCCGGTAGGTTATTCTGTACATTAACGGTCTAGCATGTAAAGTGTTGAAAACAACACATAGGGTTATCGTGTAAAACACGTTACCCCAAAGAAGTCGATAAAAGACCGATATAGTTAAACGAATTACGTGTGTTAACACGTGTCGTAGAAAGCTTTGTATTATACTACGGGCGCTTATAAAGATTAAAGTTACTAATATTTGTAAATGTTTTAAGTTGAAGGAACCTCGCATTGGAAGATGACGAGAGTTTGAAGAATTATCGATACGATAAGGAAATAGTCTAAAGTATGACAAGTAAGTCATACACGCCAAAGACATGAATCTAGAAACGATCTAGAATGAGAGATCGAAGAACAAGGAAAGTTATCAGGGCGAGTATCTACAAGGTACACGTCTTAAACTTATAGTATAACTAGAAATATGCAACAACCACATAGTGAATGACAGTTGCATCTAGAAGATAAAACTTGGAAAACCTGGATAGGATTCCTATTCAGGATGACGTTCCAAGAGAAATTTAGTAGAGATACGTATTATTCACAGTCGTGAATAATAAGACAATAACTGAATTTAATTAAATATAAACTTGGACGAAAATAATCATCCAAGTAACTATTCTCAATAAAGATCTAATTGAGAATAGTAAAGATCACATCAACGAATGTGATTGTATAAATGGTTATAAAAAGGAACATTGTAAATGTTCAAAGATAAAACGGGTAAAAACTAATAATTGTTATTTGACAATTAAATAAATTTTTACCAAATGAAATCATAAAAATGAAATAAATCGAAAGATTACTTACATGGGACGTTATGTGGTAATTATAATAAGGTTGTGCGTACCATGTGTTGATCGCTTACTCTGGCCAAGTAAGTAGTGAACACATGATACCATGAGCTTCTTATAATGAGCACAGTTATGTCCGATGTGGTAAGGTCGAGACGAATGAAAAAGTTAAAAGAACTTTAGGGTCAAGAAATCTTATGGGCATGCTCGTATAAATGGTTTTCGCGGGAACCATAAAAACGACATGGAGCACATAGAAATAAATGACCCAAGGGTGTAACAACCCTCGGTAAAACCAACACCCTCATAAATATTATGACACTCTAGTATATTATAAAATGTCCCAATATGTCTTATAATACGCCCCTTATGTGAAAACCGAGCCCAAAATATGTTATAATATATAAAATAAATAAAAATCTGAAAATAGTAAGTCAAGGCGGGCCGCGTAGACCCACCTTAACCACTTACGCGGGCGGTATCAAGACTGGAATTGACTCCGTTTGACTTCCTTAGTTAAAGCGGGCCACGTGAGATACCGTTTAAGTTGACGCGGGCCGCGATAGATCAAGAAACATGGCGCAACCTGGTGATGACACGTGTCATCATCGTGGCGGACCTACGTATCGAATCAGCTAAGCTATATGTTGACCGCGTGTTGACGCGGGCCGCGTAAGGCTTAGCCTTACCTTACGCGGGCCGCCTGAGAGTCCAATATCAGCACTATATATAGAACTCATCAGTTTACGTTTTTCGTTGCTCACATTTCAATCTCAAATCACAATTTCTGTAGAGAAGTTATAATACACGGGTATTATACCCCTAATTAGCGAGGTTCTGCTCCGTTGTAAGTATTATAACCCCAGTTTCATAATAGTTACGCTGCCCGATTGATTTAGGGTTCCGTAACAACTGTCGTGGTTCTGCCCGGCGTAGTTGTTGGAATGCCGTCTCGGGGAGGGTATCATTAATAATTTCAAAGGGTTATGATACTAACCAATGTGAATTTGTATAAATTATAGATTATACCCAGGAAACCCTTACAAGAAGCCTAAGATAGCAAAGTGAGTTTATCCTCTTTTTGTTAATGTTTTTGGAATATTTTACAAAACCTTAATTGTTTACAAAGTGATTAAGCGGTGATTGAGTCTTTGTAGTTCTTCAATTACTGCTGGTATTATGGGGTTTTGTATACAAAATTTATATTACTACGAGTAGTAGTAGTAAGTCAGGAACGACAGTACATTACCATTGGACGACGAGATAGCCAATGGGTAATTTGACCATTGGACGTCGAGTGGCAAATACTGAATGAGTAATTGTGTAGACATAAACAATGTGATCGCTCTCAATACTGTTTTAATTGATAAAATGTTTCTTGATTAAACTGGGATTCACTCACCAGTATTTCCGACTGACAAATGTTTTTAAAACGCGTTACAGGTAACACAATGTGAACAGCCAATTAGTGAAAAGCCAGCTGAAGAGCACTGAAGGCTTGGGAAAAATGTGGCTATAAAAGTTACCTAATAAACGATGTTTTAAATTCAATAAAATAGGGATTGTCCCTATAAATGTATTGTAATAAGAAACTTGGGTTTTGCCCATGTGTTTATTAATATCAAATGTGGTGGTTTTACTCTGATAAACATTTCCTAACTACGGTCCTGATGTAAATTCCGCTGCGAGATTAAATAAATAACCTGATACCACCACAATTGAGATCGCGTCCGCCCGTTCCCGGGAATAAGGGATCGGGGGTTGCGACAAAGGGAATTTGTGAAATAAGTCATTTTGGACGAAAGAGCCATGGTTGACAATAAGGGCATGTAAAACCAAAGTAGAAATGAACCACAGGGTCATAAAAACAAAGGTATTGCCCATATGAAAAGACGATTGAAGTCGTTGACTTTGGTTGTAATAATGAAAGGATAATGATGATAATCATCATTCAGAATTTATAAGACCGTCAAGGATGGTTAAATAAAGAATAAAAGTTTGATTGAATAAAGCGATGGATTTCGCTAAGATAACCAAACATTTCAAAACGAAGTCTTAATGCATACCTAAATGGTTGCATTAATAATGACTTCGGTAAGTCACCCGGTTGATGGGTAGGAATTTAAACACATGCGTAAACCGAGAAACAGGAACGTGGATTGAAAGTCAAAAGACTCGGATTACGAGTTATGACTAAAAGACTATAAAATTTCACAAGCAAAAATTTTAATAATTATGTTCAACTATTGTGAGGTTGAACGGGGTGAATAAAGAACAAAGTTGACTGTTCACAAGTGATGGATTTCCCATGAACAAGTCAAACGGGTTGAATACAATGTAAGGCCGGATGGCATAAGAAAATGATTGTAGATACGGACTACAGTCACACTTAATAAATTTAAAAAGTGAAAACAAATGAATTTCAAACATAAAAAGAATGATCTACGGGATCATCATAACCTTCGGGTTACAAACAGTGTAAAGGTCTACATGACCAAAATGACCCACGGGTCATGAATAGAAAGAAATAGATTATAAAGACCTCGCCTTAAAGAGGTGAAAGTCTAATGAAATAGCCCACGAGGCTAAGTGATAGAACCTATGGGTTAATTAGACAAAGCGAGGGAACCAGTTGAGAATCCCCGCATAAAACAAAAAACTGTAAAAGGATAATTCTTTGTTGTCAATTTCTTGATATGAAGTAATTGACATAAATTAAAAAGAAAACGTTATACTAGAATTCAGTTTTAGTAAGAAATGTCGTTTTTACAAATATGAATTCTGATAGGAATTTAAATAGTAAATATTAAAGATACAGGTCTTGACACTGATAGGTGCAAGACGATAAATATTCGAAAAGAAATATTTTCGAAAATGGAAGGTTGTTATAAACCTAAACATGACGTGACACGATCACGGTCAAGAAAAGTAATGTGAATTATAATCACATTATAGCCCGAGTGATGGGTATAATGTAACTGGACTAATAAGTCTAGTCAGTGAGACCCGTTAAGGCCAAAATTTAAATTAAGAAGTTGTTTAATACGCTATTCATTATGAGATTAGCGTAGAATAGATCTAATTTATAAATTCATATGACTAAGTGGCAAATTTTGGCGAGTCGGTCATATAAACAACAAAGGTAATTAGTTACAAAATGAAAATGGCGGCCTATAAGGCCTTACTAACAAAGAGCATTTATCGCCTATAATAAGGGATCATACAGCGACACGAGCGAAGTGTCGGGAAGTCCAATCAAGCTAAAGCACGATTGAAGTATAAAGCTATAAGGTATGTGGCTATATGCTTGTAGAATTTTGTTAATATTATATATTAATAGTGTTATATAAATAAGATAAAAAAATCAGGAAATTCGGCTTGTTCTTAAGCGGTGGATTCCGTATGAATAAACCGAATGAATAAACTCGTAAATAAAAGAGTCTGCTTGTCAAAAGTGAAAGATTTCACTAAAACATCTAAACGGATTAACTTAACGGATTCATGATGAATTCGATAGTCTAACAGCGATGGATTTTGCTAAATTAATGAAATTGGTCGAAATAACGAGATTACGTTATTTCATGTTGCATTATGTAGTATGAGATACGTATATGCTTAGTAACCAAAAAGATATTACCATACTTATCTGGTAATACTAACAATTGGTTAAAGTATGAGTAATGCTTAAAAGATTACTTAGGTCAAATGCATTGAGTTTAAAACACAATGAACTATGTAAGAAAGGTTTCGAGGACGAAACCTCTTTAAGGGGGATAGACTTGTAACACCCCGAAAACGGGTTTGGTAATCAAACCACGTTAATACTAAAAGACGGGTAAAGTACCGTTAGTAGTAAAAGTAACCCAGTGAATATTAGGATTTTAAATATATAAACCTAATATTAAATAAAAGTTGTATAAAGGCGTTTAAGAAATTAAGTTTATAGAAGGCATGAGCTAACGAACTTAAAATAAACTAAGTCATAAATTTCCCCGAACCCACTAAGTTAACTAGGAATATTTAACCTAGTTAATTAGTGGGAATGATATTGGAATTAAGTGGGTTGTAGCCTACTTAATAAACTAACCAAACATGAGGGGCCACATTTGGATAACTTGAAAGTTGTAATATAAAATAGACTAAACAAAACTAAAACACACATAGAGTGTGTTTTGAGAATGTTCTGTTCGAACCCAGGAGGTTCCCCAGGAGCCAAAAACCTAGTCTCATAAAAAATCATCAAATTGAAGGCTTAAACGAAGCTCAAATTCACAATTGAATGTGAAGTTATGATCACCCAAGCTAGGGGATCATAAGGTATGTCAAATTTTGATGATTTGTGAAGTTGTGAAAATTGAATAATCATCATAATCGCGAATTATGAATGAATTATTGAAGCTATGATTGAATTAGTGATGTATACTTGCTTAGGAACAAAACCCTAAGTGAAAATTTTACATATGATGTTAAAAAATTGAATGATTTGATGAATTACCAACTAGGATAAGTGGGTATTAATCATATGATGAATTTGATGATATAATTATGATTAGAATCATCATATCTGATAGTAATCAGGAAATACTTGAACAAATTGTGTGTTTGAGTACATAATCATACTTGCTAAGTAACGAGTTTAGTATGATAAGAGGAAAAAAATCGATGATATATTCATGTTGAATGATGTATGATATCATTATGTGTTAAACATGATCAAAGTTGTGTTAAATTGATGAAATTCGATTACATGAACTTGTTAAATAAGTGATTTAAAACGGTAGCATAATAAGGATACTTACCGTATAGTGGCAAAGAAATAAAACGAGTAGTTAAGCTACATCGTGTAATTACTTTGGTCAATAGGCAGTTTGACTTCTTAAAGTCAAAATGACCAACGATATGATCGAATGATAAATTCGACATGAGAAGCGTAGGATGGAATAGTCGTAAATGATTATGACTAATCTAACCATCTTACAAATTTCAAAGATAGTTTGACGCTTAACAAGCTAGGTGGAAGCTTGGAAATGAAGGGGGTCAAACGAAGCAAGTATGAAGAAAAGCATAATCATGATGCAAGGTAAGCAAAGCTTACACTCTATTTATTGAATACCTATTGATTTTATAGGTTCTGAATAATATAAAGTCTTGTTTGAATTATGATGTTTCGACACGACATGTGCGGTTCGGAACAAAAGACACTAACGATAAACCATGTTTAATGGTTAAAAAGAGCTAAAACGATTATTTAGTCATGAAATGACTAATAAATAGCGAGTTTTGAATGATTACCTTATAAGGTAAACCAATACAAATAAAACGGTAAATTGGTCACGCGTTGACAATAACGGTAATTTTGAAAGTCACTTTATGGCGAAAGTCATAATGGGTCAAAAGTATTTAGAAATGGGTTATAAATAAAATGACCGTACAGTGTAAACCGGAGCGAGTCATGTAGACGATACAATAATAATTATCATCTTGCAAATATACACGGTCATTTGGACCAAACGGGTCAAAAGGTGAAAATATCACCCTTTGACAATATCGACTAATAATTTTGTCAAGTTGTATGATCACAGGAGTAAATATCGAATGGATAATTGCACCGCTATTACTTAGTGGTTATTAAACAAGACATTTAAAACGGGTCAATATAGTGATCCGAGCCAGGTATGTATAATAGGTCAACTCATCATTTAGAACTTAAGGTTCTATGAGAGCTAGACACGTTAAAAATGGACATTTGGTTACTTTAATAAGTAAACCGAATGATTCAAGTGATGGTCATAGTAATTTGAAATATAATGACCTTTCAAACAAAGTCATAGCTAAAAAGAGGGATTTTGGGTCAAACATGCTTTCAAAAGCCCTTCGTTGTAAAAGAAAGACTAAAATTGACCAAAACGCCCTTGTAAGCTAAATTGAGCAAACGACCCTTAAAGGTTGTTTGGAAATGAGTTTTATGATTAAATAAATACTTAGAATAAGTATAAAAAGCGAAAGATGTAAATCTTTGGTCAAATGAGTTTATAGGAGTCTTTGCCGTAAAATAATGATCCGAGGGGTAAAACTCGGAATTTATAAATTTCCACATAAAAACCGCCACAATTATAGTTGTGGAGAAAGATTATTTGATAAGAAATGTGGTAGTATAACGCTAGAAACGAATGAAAGAGATTCGTGTTAAAAATATGCTTAAAATCCCCTTAACGGGTCAAAATAAGCATATGAGCGAAAAAGGGTTTAAAACACTTATGAAACCCGTGATTAGAACCTAATATGATAGACAATATAAAAAATATAAGGATCATGAGAAATTAGGATCAAACAACATGTTTGTTTGATTAATACATAAACGGGTCAAAAGTTAGTAACTACGTTTTAAGCTGAGGGCTTAAAAGTCTAGAATTTTGTTAATCCGGATGTCGAATGTTAACTCCATGTGATGGAGGATAATTTTACGATCACGTAGGAAGAAACGTGGCTTAAATCGGATCAATAACGAAGGAGTTATATCCGTTTTTGTAAAATTTAGTTTGGCTGTAATATGCAGGTTTCAGAAGGAAACCCGCTGGAAAAAGTGCACCCCCACGCCACGCGACAAAGGGGCTTGAATCTGTCGCGACACGCGACCGCGAGTCGCTGCCCGCAAAGCTTACCCCGTATATGTGTCGCGGCCTGCGAGGGCCACAAAGCTGGCAAAAATGTTTTGTTTCAGTTGTTTTGAATTACGAACTTGTTTAAACGTGTTTTAAAGTAGTATAACTAACTCATTTCATGTCTAAATGAAATGTAGGTATTGTGCGATGTACCGGAGGACGATCAAGTTCAACGAGGAACCGAACACACTCAATATTCAAGCTTCCGCTAAATGTTTCGTCGTCATGTTTTAAACGGCGAATGTATTTACAAATTGTTGAAATGTTTTATTTATTAAAATGTTTTAACAAACTCACATTTTTAAGTGTATGTTTAATCTTAAATACACTATTATAGTCAAAATTTATATGAAAATAGTATAAAATGGACTAAGGGTATTACATTTTTTTGTGGGGGGGGGGGTGAGGGTTAGGTTGTTTTAGGTTCACATTGGTTCTCATGGTTCTCACAATAAAGGTGGTTCTCAAATGAACCTTACCCTATATATATATATATATATATATATATATATATATATATATATATATCGTAATTCACGTATCATGTTATTTCACACACACACACACATATAAATATATATATATATATATCATGTTTAAACACTTAATATCAAGTTACTTTAAACATATTTTTCATTTAAATCACAAATTTGCACACATAATGCGATTTCTAATCTAGTTTACCGTTTCTACTGCACAAACGCTTAAACATAGCATCATTTCATATTAGCATGAAATCACTTAGCAAATCACATTACACATAATCATATTCACATATCAATCTATATCTCACAAAGTTCACTCTTGAACATCCCGTTTTCGCGTACGTTGAAATATGCGTATTTTACCGTTTCGGTAGCGTTTTCAGGCGTCGGAAGTCACGTATGACCAACCAAACACCAAAGATACTTATTATAAGTTAAAACACTTATTTCTATTATAAAACATCAGTTATAATCAGATTTAAAACAGTTTTATAAAAATCACTTAAAAAGCCGATTTTTACCTTTTTTAACGCTTAGTTTCGTACCGAACTTTACCGTAACCATCCCAAATCATCACGACTTGATATTTTAACATAACACATGTTATCTACTGATCAAAACAAAAAAATTAATCATATATATGCAGGTCTCATGAATAGCACAAAAATCATGCAAACATCGCCCGATTTACTACTTTTCAAGCCATAAGTACAACATGCAAAGCTACCAAGTTATGACATAATTTTTATGACTTCAAAATACATCATATAGCTTTATTTTACATGTTTATTTACTGATTTGATGGAACGCCCACTTTTCGATAATCAATAAATAACATAAACTTCTTACAATTTTACAAAAATTTTGACATGACCCATTCGTAAAGAAAGCGATTTCCTGCTTTTTAACAAAATCATTCAAAACACATTCCACGACAATTTCAAAAGATGCTAAATTTTAAACCTTACACATTTCACCTAAACATTAAATCCAAACTTTTCAAAATAAAATTTAAACTTCAAACTACTATAATCATTCTAGTTACTAGTTTAACATTTACTACACAAAATGATATTTTGACCCATTAAAAAATAAGCAACTTGAACCAGAAGCGCATAAAAGTCGACATTGTGTGTGTTCGGTCCGAGCGCGCCATTATCAAGCATGGGATTTACCAATCATTCATAACAACAAAAACATTTGTTAGTTCATAATACATAAACAATTCGAATCCTTTAATTACCTATCATTATTCGACCCGTTAATATGACATGTTACCTTATTAACATCCTTACTTCCATTCGGAAACATCCTTCATACCACTTTCCGACCCATTAGTAATGAATCGTTACATACCATACATTTCGACATACTTACATCATTTGACCCGTTATGAACAAGTCAATTTCTAAACATTCCAACAACCATTCTACTCATCATTCCAACCCATTTAAACGGGTCATTTCATATTCACTACAATATCATCCTTTGAACATTTCTCAAATAAACTCTTTGCGTCTAATCAATCGTGATCCATAATGAGAATTTACACTACTTCCATAGTACCAAATATTATCATTCATAAGTCTACATATAGAGTAAATAAAGTTCATATGAACTTACCGCGATCTTGTGACGCTTGCGACTTTACGTGATTCGCGCCTTCTTCTTTCTTCGTGCCTATATGCCATAACTTTACACTTTTAGCTTTTGTATACTTTACATCACTTATGCATTTTATTCATTGATCATTGCGTTATACGACTAAGCATACATTCATTTTCATTCAATAACATCATTTTATCAAAATTCCATATCATAGCACAACTAAATCATTCTATGGCATTTCTTCGAACAACTGGCGTGCATACTAACTAATGAGCATAGAGTACAAGTACTTAAAGCATGTTTTTCTCCATAGTTCACTCATTGATTTACATAGCATTTCCTAACTTCACAATTTGCCATTATGAGCATATACACATTGTTCTAAATCACCTATTCATCGTAATATCATCAACATTAATCTAATAAACATATGGAATTTCACAACATTCAAGTCATTCATGGCATATAAGTGGGTTTTCCCCAAAATCATCATCATATTCAAAATTTAACATATCTTGATGTCTACACAACCATAGCAACCATCATTCATACTAGATTTAGCATTGCATTCACGAATTACACTAAACCCACTAAATCAAACATCACCAAATCATTAAATTAAACTTACTTGAGGTCAAGAACACTTAGATAATCGAAGTTTCGGGCTCATGCATTCGATTACTCACTGATTTCACTTTCAATTTGATAGAAATTAAGATGTTAGGGTTTTGAGAGGGAAAGCTTTCCCCTGGCCTTCTCACGATCGCACACCAGGACCAATTTCTGGTCTTTTCTTTTTTTATCAAGTTTTATTTCATATTTACACATCTAGTCCCTCATCTTTTAGATCATATTCACTTTATTAATTCATATTCTAACTTGGTCATCTATCTTTTACTAACTTTTATTATGACATAATTCTATACATTTCCATTTTAATTATCAGAACATCACTACATATTATACTTTTATGACATACGAAAATTTGGGGTGTTACATTTGAATGAATATTTATCATATCATACACAAATCATCAAACACATGCATTTTAACTATCATTCAAGAACTTGCAACAACTTAAAAACTCACAAACATACTAGTAAACTTTCGGCCATCTACATGCATATATACTAACATTATTTCAAATCAAAAATCATGATTCAATCATTCCTTTATATCTCTTACACATTTGCACATAATCTTGTTCATTCAAACAATTATCCTACAAGTATTATTGCAAACAAAATTTAAAATACAATCACTAGACACACACAATTACTTTCGGCCATGTATACATACCACACATATCACCACTTTTATTTGATTAAAACCATTTTCTTGTTTAGTATATTCAAGTTTGTGAAGAAATTCAAGTATTTGAGAAACTTTCCATCATCGTCATCATCAAAATGTAAGAACATAATTTTTAAAGAAAATTTATACCTTTAAGAAATTTAGTGGATTTTGATGAGATTTTTGATAATATGGGGTTTGTTCTTCTTTGAAATCACTTAGAACCACCTTTGGATCTTCAAACACCTTTGAAGACATCATGGAATGGCTTTGATTCTTCAAGAAAGTGTTTTAAAATTTGAATGAGGGAATGTGAGTTTGTGTATACGGTTAGAGTGTAAGAATAATGAAAGATATTTGTGAATTTGTTTCTTGAAACTTGTTATATTTGCATGTGTAGAGATTTTATGATTGGACCTCCTTTTTGAAATCAACACATGGCAATGTTTAGGAGAAAGGTGGCAAGAGATGACACCTATGGTCGACACATGTGCTAGCCATTCACCAATTTTCATGCATACATATACATATATATAACACATAGGGTAAAATACATGTATTTAACTGACCACCGGGTATTTTATCTCGCTTTTAAATTGCGTTTTAAGGCGCTTAAAATTATTTTTATCGCTCTATAAAAATAAACTCGCCATAATATTACTGAATAATATTTTATTCGCCTAGACTGGCTGCGTTGTCGGGGGGGGGGGGGGTAAGGTGCACGGTACTCCCAACCGCTGGAGTGTACTCACTCCACAAGCTAGCTTAGCCCCATAGCTGCCTGGCGGTTACTACCCACGGCGAAGAGCCTAGACACACTTCCAGTTGGGCGTGCCAGGAATCGAACCGGTGACCTCGGGGAAGAGGCGGGGTGAGGCTGGCCAACTGAGCTACCCCAGCTGCGTTGTCTGCGTTTCGAAGTGTACGCGCGCAATATGCGCTTAAACTTGAAAATTAGCGTTTTAAGCGTTTTAATTAATTTTTTCTTCACGAATATGATTAAAATAGAATTTTAATCATAACGGAATATTTTTAGGATTTTAACATTATCCGGGCGGTCACCGACGTTCGTTTCGCATTTTGTTCGTTACGCGATAGCATTTGTCTTATTATTGCCAACATAATATTTATCAAAGTTTAGATTTTCTAATACATCAAATACCACATAATAACACCATATTTAATAAAAATAATGCCTTTAATTATTCATAACACGTGTCACACTAGCACGGTACGGTCTCAAAATAGCCGGGTGTTACAACTAGTTGGTGTTCTTTTCAGTTGTTGTAAAGGCCCTGCTGTTGTGATTTGTTGTTGCCCCTGATTTGGGGTGGTGCTGTATATAAACTTTAACTTTCGAAAAGTAAAGTAGAAAAGAATCTTCCTTTATTTTCCGGTCAATTTTTTTACAAATCAATCCAACGATCATTAAAATACCATAAGAAAATTGTTTTTTTTTTGAACTGCAAAAACACTTATATATATATATATATATATATATATATATATAGGATTAGGTTCAAACGTGAACAAAATCCCAAGAGTGAACTGCGTGAACTGATCTGGGCCCTTGATTTTTATGATCTTGAGATTAAAGTGAGTGGCATGATGGTAATTATTTGGTTAATTTTTTCCATTTAATTAAATACAAAAAGAGTATATGTGTAATTTCAATCTTAAATGGATTGCATAAATCTCTCACAAATCAAGTAATCAATTATCCTCTTAAATTGATTGCATAAATCTCTCACAAATCAAATCAAGGATTAGGAAAGATGTAACTTAATTCAATTATTAAAATAATTATTTTTTTAAATGCGATGTACACATGTGTATTCTGATTTTGCCCTCTTTTTAATGCGATGTACACATGTGTATATCGTCTGTTTTTGTGATATCTCGGAATTTTTTTTGTATTGAATGTTGATGTACACCTGTGAATTACTGTACACATATGTACGATGCTGAGTACACATGTGTACTGTTCTATTTATACCAAGTACACATGTGTATACCGTTGAAATATGAAAGTTACGTGGATCTTAAAAATCAAAATTTGAATTCTGGTGATGAAATCTGAAATAAAAATTTAATTTGAAATCTGGTGATTTGTTGTTTGTTTTTATAATTATCTTATTAATAAATAGACATAATGTGGATAATGAATTTAAATTAGGAAAGATGTAACTTAATTCAATTATTAAAATAATGATTTAAATCTAATTTTTTATATAATTACAATCCTACCCTTAACAATTAAAAAGGAAATCAAGGGTCCATATCTGTTCACGCAATTCACTCTTGGGAGGTTGTTCACGCTGGAACCCTACCCTATATATATATATATATATATATATATATATATAAAGAGCCAGCAAGAGACTGGAAAACAAACAGAAACACAACAAAAAACAGGACGGATTACAACAAAAAACACAACAAACACTTTACTATATATATATATATATATATATATATATATATATATATAAAGAGCCAGCAAGAGACTGGAAAACAAACTGAAACACAACAAAAAACAGGACGGATTACAACAAAAAACACAACAAACACTTTACAACCATAAGAAAATTGTTATTTGTTAGTGAAGCATTGTCACATTTGATGTAACCGTCTTTTGGTTTTCGTGAATTTTCGTGGCATTAGCGATAATTTTGAGGTTTGTAAGTAGGAAACCTAATCTGATTATTAGGCTACACGGTATGGAGGAACGGCCTCCACCGTCTTGGACCGGCGGCCAAACACCACGCCGCCCCCTCCCGGCTTCGTCCCCACCGTCCTCTGCCAGACGTCAGCGACGGTCCACAAAAGGACAAAAACTCTCCATCCCCCTCTCACACACTCCTATACATACAATATATACATACACATTTTAGGTCAATCCTCCCATTTCCACACCTCCATCATCTTTGCCCCATCCTCATGCCTATCCTACGTGTCGCTTACGTGGCGGACCATCCTCCAAGGGAGGACCATCACCATACCTCGTAGCCTTATGCTTATGTGAATTCAGTTTAGTTTGGGTTTAAGTTTCAACGGTTTGTGGTTATCAAAAACCATGATTAATGATTTGGCTCAAAGTCTCATCTAAGACTTTGGGGTATGGGGCGGGGGTTTGAGCGTGGGTTGGAGAGAAACGCCCAAGTTACCACCCCGGGTGGGCTTGGGCTTGGGCGTGGCCCCTTAGGCGGGAGTTTAAGGCCGGGCGTGGGGCATGCTAGCGATCCTATGTGGCCGGCTATGATTGGCTTGTTGGCTAAGGCATAGCGGGCCATTTTAAATTTAAAAAAAATGATGTGGCATGGCCACGCCAGCCCAGCCACGCCCACCATACCCCTATGAAACTTGGGTTTGTGTATTGAGTGCCCAATATCCACGCGCCCCACCATACCCCACGGTGTAAAAAACAAACTGTGAACACCACTACCCGTGTCAAACACATGCTAGGTAGGTAGGTATTGTTACCAACCATTGATTTCTTATTTTCTAGTGGTGGACCATCACATCACTAACTTTTTATTTTCTAATATACAAAAAGAGTGAATTTCAAGTTTTGTCCTTTATCTTTAGGCCACTTTGCAGGCGGTGTCCTTTATGTTTAAATTTGACGAGTTTTGTCCTTTATGTTTAAAAATCAAGCACGTTTTGTCCTTTGGGGCAAAACGCGCTTGATTTTTAAGGACAAAACGCGCTTGATTTTTTAAACATAAAGGACAAAACATGCTTGATTTTTAAACATAAAGGGTAAAACGTGCTTTATTTTTAAACATAAAGGACAAAACTCGTCAAATTTAAACATAAAGGACACCGCCTGCAAAGTGGCCTAAAGATAAAGGACAAAAGTTGAAATTCACTCGATACAAAAATATTACCAACGTTTTAATAAAAAAAAATATTTATCTATTGTTTTTCTAGTGCACAATCTTTTATGTTAATAAATTGACTTTGTTCAAAAATATTATTACTAATTATATTAATAATTAGGTAGTAAAGGATCATATACAAGACATAAGATTTGTACGAAGTGTACATGATAAGGGAGGAGGACAAGTGTCCTTGCCTTGAAGGGCAATTTAGTCATTTCTCACATAAACGACTTTCCCCCGTTGATTTTCAAAAGGCTGTAACTCTTTCATACGTTAATATATTTTTTTTAAATACACCGTATTAACGAGCATTTCATTCTCTTTAATTCGAGTACCACATTGCTATAGTTTTCTTAAAAAAAATTACAGGATTTGGAATACCCTTTAGTTCATTATGTGATTACGTGATTTTGAATACCCAACACATGATTATGCGATTTTGAATTCCTAGTACGTGATTACACATTCAACATAAACCATTACGTGATTACACATTCAGTATAAATTAATTACGTGATTACACATTCAACATGATTTGTTATAACTGATGTTATTACAATTATGCTTATTACGTAATTACACATTCAATAATAAGAACTTGATTGTTTATTCTTTTATTACGTGATTAAATCTCTAATATACAACATTATGTGGTTATTATAGGTTGATTTGGTTATTGTTTTGTATATAATTTATCCTTAATACGTGATTGGACCTGAAAAATTTGGTATTTCATATGAAATATTATGAATTACATGTTTTTGTTTATACGTAATTACGTAATCACTCAGTGTGGTATCATATAAATTACTATAATGAAATACCATAATCAGAAAATGAGTATTCAAAATCATGTAGTCACGTAATAATACATAGCAGCTATTGTTACGTAATCACTTAATGGGGTTTCACATAATATAATGAAATCACGTAATCACGTAGTCATGTTTGGTTTTCAAAATCACTTAGTGGGTATTCAAAATCATGTAAAAAATTAAGAAAATTATAGCAATAGACTGCTCGAATTAAAGATGATGAAATGCCCGTTAACATGGTGTAATTTAAAAAAAATATTAAGGTATGAAAAAGTTATAGCCGTTTGAAAATCAAGAGGGAAAGAGTTCAAGTCAAAAATGACCAGAATACCCTTTTGCTATTTGTTTCTTCAATTGTTTAAATCCCATATTTACAAAAATGCCATTGGATTACTTTGAGTCATTGATCTTGGAAGATCAATGGCTCACATACTCACGTATGCTTCGTACAAGACTCTTGTCTTGTACAGAAGCCAGCCTCTAATTAGGTATGTCTGACTAATTGAGTTGTTGCTGCTAATGGGGTGGTGGTCAATTGACAAAAACAAAGCCATTCAAAACATCTGAGATTGAGATGAGAGATATTAGGTTCAAGTCTCACAAACGATAGAAAATAAAACAATTTTGCGATTAAAAAAATTGAGTTGTTACTTTCTTAAACTTCAAAATTTCTAAATATATAGATATGAACCAAAAAGAAATATTCATCTTTAAATTTGAGTAACCTTGAGATTTTTCAAGTAAAAATCTCCAAAACAGCAATTTGTCAGGGGCCATATATTTCAAGATCGAGATGTTATGCGTTGTGTTTAAACGTTTGAGTTACTGGCTAGTCTTGGACTATATCGGGGGACGGAGTCTGTGTCAATGAAGAAGTGTACGTGCCTAGTCGTGTCTATAGTGAATGCACCACCGGTCGAGAGCTGGCTCTGCTCTCTTGATGAGTCCAAGGCAAAACAAAAATAGTGACCTACACAAAAAAAAAACAGGGTAGATTGGCTTGTCCGTGGGAATTTAGGAACACCACACGGAGTTGAAAACTAACCCCATAACAAATTGCTTGGCTTTCCAACTCATGTCACATATTTTGATTCCACTTTCATTATCTATTTCCAATTTTCATTCATTCATATTTGATTTATGATTTCAAAAATACTTGGAATGTTTCAAGAAAGTTAATAGCAGCCTCTACTTTTTGAAATTATTATACACTATGCACCTAATCCATTTGAAATCCAATCAAGATCTATGTCGACTTAAATTAGTATTAAACTTAAATCTAAATTTTTTTTAATTGCATGTTGGCATGCGATCTCTTGATTAATCTTGATAACACTATCCAACAAATTGTATCAGGGACTCTTTCTTAACAAATTGTACCATGGTCTCGTTCTTGAATCAACATATATTATTATTATGGTTGCAAAAGTCGCTAGGCGCTCCCTAGTCGGATTCGGGAGTACTCGAGAAGTACTCGGCTTAGGCGGAGATTACTCGGGGTGTAATTGGCCTGGGAGAAGAGTACTCGTGCCTCGACAGCCTACCTTGTAGCGAGTACTCGGGGAGTACTCGGAGCCTAGGCGGGACTTTTACAACCATGATTATTATCAACGACTACAGAATACTAAGTAAAAGATAGGAAAAGTTAGCTATTGATAATAAGATCTTGGGTGTTAGGAAGAGTTTTAACTTGTGTGCTCTATGTGAACTAATTATGCATGAATGATAGTATAAGATGGAATTTCGGCGGAATTATATGAACACGCAAATTTGGAAAGATATCAAACTTGTATTAATGATTATAATCAAAAGTTTACAAGAATGATTTTACACCCCCCTTAGCCTGATCACTTACTTCTGTTTATACAATAAGGATGTCAAGTGATGAAATAGATCTCTAACATGTGAGATCCATTTATACTAAGTACAAACATTTGTTCGCAATCAAGGCTGACATTACCCTGTTAGCGAAAAGATTCCACACACATATATATAGCGGAATCTGCAACGGAATCTACAATACGAGGTTGGTTCAGAATTTAAACTTTATGTAAACCATGATAATCATAAGCAATGAAAGAAAAAGATACTAAGGAATTGTTTTTGTATATTGCTTGTGTGTTTTTTACATCATACGAACACCTCTATATATAGTTGATACAAGGAACTAAAAAAGGAAAAGAACACCACTGTCATTGGCTGTCAATTAGCCTAATTGGCAGATCTTGTGCAGCAAGGGTCAATGGACCATATTAGGAAATGATGTAAACTGATCCTAAATATTTTCAATCAAATATTTCAACATTCCCCCTCAAGTTAAGTAGTGGGATTTCCAATACTTAACTTGCCAAGACATTGACTGAAAATTCTTCCATTTACTGCCTTCGTTAGAATATCTGCGAGTTGATCTTCTGAGCGGACAAATGGAAACTCAATAATCCCGTTGTCAAGTTTTTCTTTGATAAAATGACGATCCACCTCAACGTGCTTTGTGCGATCATGCTGGACTGGATTCTCTGAGATTTGAATAGCTGCTTTGTTATCACACAAGATCTTGCTAGCTTGGAGTGGGGGATATCCGATTTCTGTCAAGAGTTTCCGTACCCATAGAGCTTCTGCTAGACCACGTGCTATACCTCGAAATTCTGCCTCGGCACTTGAAATGGCCACCACCTTTTGTTTCTTGCTTCTCCATGTGACAAGGTTTCCACCAACAAGGGTAAAGTACCCTGATGTTGATCTCCGATTTCCTTTATCTCCTGCCCAGTCTGCATCGGTATATACTTGGGTTTCAAGGTGTTTGTTTGTTTTGAAGAGAACTCCATGACCAGGTGTTCCTTTAAGGTATCTGATAATTCTCCACACAGCTTCCATATGGGCAACTTGAGGTTGATGCATGAATTGGCTCACAACTCCCACTGCGTAGGCAATGTCAGGTCGAGTATGTGAGAGATAGATCAGTTTCCCTACTATTCGCTGATATTCTCCCTTGTCAGCTAGCTTAGCATTTTCCTCCATATAGAGCTTCTGGTTTGCCATCATAGGGGTATCCACAGGTTTGCAATCAATCATCCCTGTTTCTGCCAATAAGTCAAGAACATACTTCTTTTGGCAGATGAAGATCCCTTGTCTTGACCTCATGACTTCGATCCCAAGGAAGTACTTGAGTCTTCCCAAATCCTTCATTTCGAATTCTTTGAATAGATTTTCCTTTAGCCTAGTCATTTCTTCTTCATCATTCCCTGTGATTATCATATCATCAACATAAATAATAAGGCATGTTACGAGACCATTCCTCCGTTTTAGAAACAGAGTATGATCTGAGTTGCTCTGTTTGAAGCCATATTCTTTCATGGCTAGAGTGAATCTCCCAAACCAGGCACGGGGAGACTGTTTTAACCCGTATAAAGATTTCTTCAATCGACAAACTTCTCTAGAATTAGAGTCTTTTACGAGTCCAGGGGGGACTTCCATGTATACTTCTTCTTTGAGTTCTCCGTGTAGGAAGGCATTTTTTACATCAAATTGACGGAGAGGCCATCCTTTATTTGCAGCTATAGAGAATAGAACCCTGATTGTGTCGATTTTGGCCACAGGTGAGAAGGTCTCGGAATAGTCAATTCCGTACGTTTGGGTGTACCCTTTTGCTACGAGTCGGGCTTTGTATCTTTCAATAGTCCCATCCGACTTGTATTTTATAGTGAAGACCCAACGACATCCTACTGGTTTTTTTCCAGGAGGGAGGGTACATTTTTCCCATGTGTCATTTTTATTTAGTGCATCCATTTCAACTTTCATTGCCTCTCTCCATTCCTTAGACTCAAGGGCTTGTTCGACTGTAGTGGGAATCTCTTCAGAACATAGAGATGTGGCAAAAGCTTTGGCTTCCGGAGACAAATCTCCAGTTGCCACGTTTTCCATTGGATATCGAGAACTCCGCGCTTCCTTCTCAGGAGAATATCTTTTCGGAGGTACTCCTCTGTTGGATCTAGGGGGGAGAACATATTTTTCTGGTTCAACCGGTGATTGTTCAACCTGTGATGATTCTTGTTCAACCTCATGGTTAGTTTCGTCAGGGATTTCAACATGTTCATGATTTTCATAGTTGGAAGAATCAACATACTCTTGAGTTTGAAAATTACTTACCTCTGACGCCAGGTTGGGAGGATCATTGTTAGTGGTACTTTCTTCAGGGCTAGTGGATTGTGACGATCTTTGAGCTTCGTGATTAACTTCCTCTGAGGATGGCATCCATTCTATCCAACTCAATGCGTCATCAGTTGTCTTTTCCCCCTGACCAGTGTGTTGGGTAGCGTAAAAATATTCGGTTTCTAGGAAGTCATAGTTCATCGTGGTGTACATATGTCGTGTTTTGGGGTTGTAACACCGATAG
>JARYGA010052468.1:0-27383 GCA_030545235.1 Helianthus tuberosus | reverse complement strand
GTCTCACCCTAAAAAGGTGAAGACCTAATAGAATAGTCTACAAAGCTAAGTAAAGGAACCTACGGGTTGATAATATAAAGCGTGGAGAACCAATTATGATCTCTCGCGTAAAATGATAATCCCGAAGAATAATTGTCACGGCCCTCGACCCGGTTTGACCCGTTTCAGGAGCCGCGGGACAGAAATCCTGTGGTATTTAATTAATTGAGTTTAACAGCGGAAGTTTATCATCGGGATCTTTTTAAAACTGGAATATTTCCCGATTATTTTATTTCACAATTCGGGATAAAACCTGATAATTTACAATCTTGAGATTTCACGGAGAAATCTTTTATTTTACAAAACATGTTTCTTTATTTTATCCTGAGCCACTTTCTCAAGCTTGTAGTGCTTCACGGCACTTTTCCTGGATCATAATAGATCACCTGAAACATGTTTGAAAAAGGTTTTGTCAGCGGGAAATACTGAGTGAATCATTCTATTTACATAAAATGATGCATAGTTATTAATTACAGCATAAGAGCGATTACAATGGCTTCTATCTTATTTTTATCTGGGGCTGTGTCACAATGGTGACATGTCACAATGGTGACGATGGTCATACCACTATTTGATCAATGAACCTAAATAGTGATGATTATCCCTGTAGGTCAATGAACCTAACAGTGATTATCCCGAGTAGGTCAATGAACCTAACTGTGAGAAAATTAGTAATGTGCACAATACCCCACTAGCCAGTGATTCAAGATATCCACGACTTAGTCCCTGTAATTATAACTTTTGAAAATAATTTGAGGTATTGTAAAATAGTTGATAAAAAGAGAATGACTCACATTGCAGATTTAATTTGAGCAGAGCCTAGCCTACTGATTAGCCATTTTAACCTAAATTTAATAACAGGCACACAATTCTGGGTTAGTAATCAATACAACATTTACGATAACTCACGAGATCAAACCCTCACAACGAAAGACAAAGTGCAATCACTTAAACATCCATCGGATTCACAACGAATGACAGAGTATTCCCCGAGTTCAGGTGGTACTCAAACATCCTGTCAGAATCACAACGAATGACAAAGGATAACCCTAATGTGGGCAGCACTTAAACATCCATTGGATATATTGATCGATCGGACAATGAATCGTAATAGCGATCGAGTTAATACCCTGATTGCGGCGTCGATTAGTGATCCGTGTGTGTTAATTGTGGTAAACAGAACGTAACTCAGTGCCTAAAACGAATTTCTTCGTCGAACGAACAACAGAATGCAAGTACCAGGCCCTTCTATTTATACCCAAAATTTGCACCTCCCGCTAGTCGCGGAAGAATCCGTGGCACGTGCCGCGTATCTCCTGGGATGTCAAAATAGGGTAGGCCTGCTTCGTCACCTATCTAGCCCTGATGAGTCGACAACTTCGTAAAATTCGAATTTGACAGCGTTTTATAAGGATAATCGTTAGTAGGGTTTTACCCCCCCCCCCCCCGATTTTTAGGGGCCCTGATTCTAATTCCAATTATTCTGAAAATTTTAGGGTTTATACATAATCACTTGGGTTTCTTAATTAGGGTTTCCTATTGAATAAAATAATATAATAAATAAGACTTTTGATAAGAGTTGTTACATTCTCCCCACCTTAATAAAAATCTCGTCCTCGTGATTTACTAGAATAATTGAGGATACTTTCGCTTCTTTTCTGATTCTAGTTCCCAAGTGTATTAGGGTCCTATCTTTGAATCCCACTTTACTTGAACTAACACTAATCGTTTTTTTTTTTTTTGAGAAATTCGATCTTTCTATCTTTTATCTGAAGAGGTTTCGCCACAAATTTTAACTTTTCGTTTACCTCTATATCTTGGAGAGGTACTACCAAAGATTCGTCAGATAGACATTTCTTGAGATTGGATACATAAAATACATCATGTACTCCAACTAACTCTCCTGGTAATTGTAAACGATAAGCAACTAGTCCTATACGTTGGATCACTGGAAATGGTCCTGCGTACCTTGGATTTAGCTTTCCTTTCTTACCGAATCTAACAACTCCTTTTTCAAGGAGATATTTTCAATAGCTTTTTGTCTCCAACTTGAAACTCCAACGGCTTTCGTCTATTATCTGTATAACTCTTCTGGCGATCTCTAGCCGTCTTCAGCCTTTCCTTCGTGATACTAAATATCACAGTCGTAGTCCCTTAGGATTTTCATCCATCTCCTTTGCCTCATGTTTAATTCTTTTTGCCCAAATATATATATCTTAAATTCTTATGATTCGTATAAATAGTAAACTTTCTTCCATACAGATAATGTCTCCAAATCTTAAGGGCAAAATTATGACTCCTAATTCTAAGTCATGAGTGGTATAGTTTTCTTTGTGCCTTTTCAATTGCCTTGATGCATACGCAATTACATTTTTGCGTTACATTCACACACATCCAAATCCTAGCTTTGAAGCATCACCGTATACTTTTAAAATCTTCTGTTCCTTCTGGTAAGGCTAGGATTGGGGCATTTGTTAATTTATGCTTTAAGATCCTAAAGGCTTCTTCTTGTTTAAGTCCTCATTCAAACTTAACTGTTTTACAGGTTATCTTAGTTAATGGTATAGCTATCTTGGAAAAATCCTTAATAAACCGTCTATAGTATCCGGCTAAACCTACAAAACTCCTAATTTCCATTGCGGATTGCGGAATCTTCCATTTGGTAATTGCCTCTATCTTAGCAGAATCTACATGAATACCTTCATGATTTATCATATGACTTAGAAATTGCACTTCTGGCAGCCAAAATTCACACTTCGAGAATTTGGTGTAAAGCTTCTCTTTTCTTAACAAAGTTAAGAGTGCATGCAAGTGCTGACAATGTTCTTCCTGACTTTTGGAATAAATAAGTATATCGTCGATGAAGATAATTACAAATTTATCCAATATAGTTTACAGATCCTATTCATCATTTCCATGAATGTTGCAGGGCATTCATTAATCCGAAGGGCATGATTGTAAACTCGTAATGACCATACCTATTCCTGAAAGCAGTTTTAGGTATGTCTTCCTCTTGTACTTTTAATTGACGATATCCGGAACGTAAGTCGATCTTAGAAAAATATCTATTTCCCTGGAATTGATCGAATAAATCATCAATTCTAGGTAATGGGTATCGATTCTTAATTGTAACTTTATTCAATTCCCTATAATCAATCAAACCATCCTTTTTCTTAATAAACAACACTGGTGCCCCATACGGGGATAAACTAAGTTGTATGAAAACTTCACTTAATAATTCATCTAATTGCTTTCTTAGTTTTAATATTTCTGCGAGTGCTAACCGATAAGGTGCCTTGGCTATTGGTATAGTTCCTGGAATTAGATGAATCCTAAACTCTACTTCCATATCTGGTGGTAATCCTAGTAACTTTTCTGGGAATACACCTGGGTATTCTGAAACTACAGAAATTTCCTTAAGTTCTTTATCTTTAGTATTAATGATTACTGAAATCATATATACTGTTCCTTGCTTTCGTTCATAATTAGCAACTTTCATTACTGATATGAACTTTATGGTTTTACATGGCTTATCTCCTGTAATCATTATTACTTTTCCAGTGGATGCACAATTTCTATGGAATTCTTATCATAGATAATTCGAGCATGGTTGTTTACTAACCAGTCCATTTCTAACACAACATCAAATTTAACTAATTTCATAGATAATAGGGTTGCAGAAAATTTATGACTTAAAAGTTTTATTTCTACGTTTTGCAGAACCTTATTTATTTTAACTGAATTCCCATCTGCCGTTTCTACCGTAGAAATTTGCCTAATGCTGATTAAAGGTAGATTAAGAGTTTGGCATAATGAAGTATTTATAAAACTTTGGTTTGCACCAGAGTCAAATAATACTTTTGTGTAAACGTTGTGAACTAAGAACGTACCGGCTATCACATCTGGAATGAGCTCTGCTTCCTTAGCAGTCAGTTGGAAGGCTCTTACATTCCTTTTTGCTCCTTCTGCAGGTTTGGCTTTATTGTCAGATGGTTTGTTCAGTTTTGGACAATCTGGCCTAAGATGTCCAGCGTCTCCACAGTTGTAGCAGACTGAAAATTTCTTCCTCCTGCAGTCTTCTTCTTGATGCCCCAGAATTTTGCAAAAATTGCAATATCCTTTGCATCTTCCAAAATGCTTCCTTTTGCAAGAATTGCAAAATGGACTAGTGGAAGATTGCCCATTCCCTTCTTTCTTGAAATTATTATGGTTACCCGGACGGAATCCTTGGATAATCTTTTGGGCTACTTCCTTCCTTCTATTTTCTTCTCTTGTCCGTACTAGTTCGTCAGTCAGAGTATTGGCTAAATCTACCGCATCATCAATCGTGCGAGGTTTCGCAGCTTTGACGATATTACGGATTTCGGCAATCAATCCCCAAATATAACGAGAAATAAGTACCGGCTCTGGCGAAGCCAGGGTTGGTACTACTCGAGCATACTCGAAGAATGTCGAAGTATACCCTCGACAATCTACATCTACCATCCGGTGGGTTAGAAACTTATTTGTCATTTGTTCCTTTTCATACTCGGGACATAATTTTCTTTCTACAAAGCTCTTAAATTCTTCCCAGTTCATAGCATACGCCATCCTTCTTCCTTTTGCTTGTAACACCGTATTCCACCATTCTAGCGCCCCTTCTTTGAAAAGGTTTGATGCATACATGACCTGATCATCCTGAGCACATTTACTTATGGCAATTACTGCCTCGGTTTTCTCTAACCAACGCAGTGCCGCAGTTGCTCCTTCATTGCCTGCAAACTCAGTGGGTTTACAAGCAAGAAATTCTTTGTAAGTGCAACCAGGCGTTGCAGCTTTTATTTTCTTAGGAGGAGGAGCTTGCCGTGGTTCATTCTCATGATTAGTATGATTATTGCCTCCGTTTACGCTATTACTGAAGTTATCTTCGGAAATACGTTTGCTAGGAACGATTTGTTGCGGTTCGATTGGATTTTTAATAGCAGCAACGATTGATGGAATATCGTTGGCTATCCCTTGAGTAACTATTGCTGGAATAGCGTTGGCTATCCCTTGAGCAACGATATTTTCTATATCCAGCCTAGTCATATATTGATCCCCCGGTTGTTGCTCAGATTGGTTAATCTCATTAACTGGTTCATTATTAGCGTTTTCCATCTGATATCTAATTTATAGTTAAATAATTAGTATAAAAGAAATAATCCAATGTCACAATTAATTGCACATAATCACATAAACGAATATACAAACAAAATTTGTAAATTTTCTAAAATTTTATTTGTTTTATAGATTATAGCATGCTTCTATATACAACCATTGTATTATTTATTTTACAAATACTGATTTTACTATTACTATTACACCACCATAGTTCCATAAATCCTCTATCCTTTGTCAGATGATATTCTAGTAACGGTGTTCACTCTCATCGTATTTCCAGGAGATCTGTCCCCCAATCTCTTGGATCATATTCCCAGTATCCATTAGTTCTTCACCAAAGTGGTGGAATTCAGCCATATTCTCGTTACTCATTGGTGGATTTGGTAAAGGTTCTGGATTGAACTTAGGAAAAAGCTTATAGGGATTGTTTTGTAACTGTATTTCATTAGTCAACCATTCGTCTATTTGCGAGTGGATTGAAAGGTTTGGAATAGCTGGTTCTAAGTTCAGTGGTAGTTGTGTTTCAAGAGATTGAATTAAAAACATTTTCATTAACAGGTTTAATAGTATTATAGCTTGCCATTATAAAATCTAGCTCTTCCTGAGATGGTAACCCCTTAATTTGTCCAGAGCTTTCCCCAATTTCCATTTTCTTAGGCTTGGGTTTCTCAAGAGGTAAAGCATTGAATTCTATAGGTTCTTCTATGTCTGGTATATACCTATTGAAATCTCTGGAAACCTCTATTCTTACTGGATAGAGATTTAAATTCTGAAGGGCTTCCGACAAATCACTCATGCTGTTATGCAAAGTACACACAAATACTAAGTTAAAAATTATATCAAATTTCATAGAAAACCTTTAAATATTATTTCATATTGGGTAACTATGAAACAACCGAATATGAAAACATACTAGGTTTTATTTGTAAATTTATTTATTTATTTACTGAATCAGGTTTCTGACTTATATTTAATAAGGGTGCTAAAACTTAAATCAAAATATTTAAAGATTTGTATTTATTGCTACAGTGGTTAACATATAAAGATTTGCCCATACTGTACAAAATTAGTCAGATAATAAAACACATAATCACAAAATAGCAATTAATAAAAATTATTAAGTATTTCTAAATACTTAATTGGCTTAAATCAGTGGCTCGATAAGTGGCTCTGATACCACCTTTTTCTGTCACGGCCCCCGACCCAGTTTGATCCGTTTCAGGAGCCGCGGGACAGAAATCCCATGGTATTTAATTAATTGAGTTTAACAGCGGAAGTTTATCATCAGGATCTTTTTAAAACTGAAATATTTCCCGATTATTTTATTTCACAATTCGGGATAAAACCTGATAATTTACAATCTTGAGATTTCACGGAGAAATCTTTTATTTTACAAAACATGTTTCTTTATTTTATCCTGAGCCACTTTCTCAAGCTTGTAGTGCTTCACGGCACTTTTCCTGGATCATAATAGATCACCTGAAACATGTTTGAAAAAGGTTTTGCCAGCGGGAAATACTGAGTGAATCATTATATTTACATAAAATGATGCATAGTTATTAATTACAGCATAAGAGCGATTACAATGGCTTCTATCTTATTTTTATCTGGCGCTGTGTCACAATGGTGACATGTCACAATGGTGACGATGGTCATACCACTATTAGATCAAAGAACCTAAATAGTGATGATTATCCCTGTAGGTCAATGAACCTAACAGTGATTATCCCAAGTAGGTCAATGAACCTAACTGGGAGAAAATTTGTAATGTGCACAATACCCCACTGGCCAGTGTTTTAAGATATCCACGACTTAGTCCCTGTAATTATAACTTTTGAAAATAATTTGAGGTATTGTAAAATAGTTGATAAAAAGAGAATGACTCACATTGCAGATTTAATTTGAGCAGAGCCTAGCCTACTGATTAGCCTTTTTAACCTAAATTTAATAACAGGCACACAATTCTGGGTTAGCAATCAATACAACATTTACGATAACGCACGAGATCAAACCCTCACAACGAATGACAAAGTGCAATCACTTAAACATCCATCGGATTCACAACGAATGACAGAGTATTCCCCGAGTTCAGGTGGTACTCAAACATCCTATCGGAATCACAACGAATGACAAAGGATAACCCTAATGTGGGCAGTACTTAAACATCCATTGGATATATATTGATCGATCGGACAATGAATCGTAATAGCGATCGAGTTAATACCATGATTGCGGCGTCGATTAGTGATCCGTGTGTGTTAATTGTGGTAAACAGAACGTAACTCAGTGCCTAAAACGAATTTCTTCGTCGAACGAACAACAGAATGCAAGTGCCAGGCCCTTCTATTTATACCCAAAATTTGCACCTCCCGCTAGTCGCGGAAGAATCCGTGGCACGTGCCGTGTATCGCCTGGGATGTCAAAATAGGGTAGGCCTGCTTCGTCACCTATCTAGCCCTGATGAGTCGACAACTTCGTAAAATTCGAATTTGACAGCGTTTTATAAGGATAATCGTTAGTAGGGTTTTACCCCCCCTGAGTTTTAGGGGCCCTGATTCTAATTCCAATTATTCTGAAAATTTTAGGGTTTATACATAATCACTTGGGTTTCTTAATTAGGGTTTCCTATTGAATAAAATAATATAATAAATAAGACTTTTGATAAGAGTTGTTACAATAATCCTTGTCGTCAATTCCTTGATATGATTAATCGACATGGTTAAAGAGAAAAACATTAAACTAAAATTCAGTTTTAGTAAAGAAACGATGTTCTAACACCTATGAATACAGAGAGAGAAATTAGAAAATGGTTAGTACTAAAGAATATAGGTCTAACGCCAAAAGCTGTAAGATGATGCATTCGGAGGAAAGATTTTTTTTTAGAATGAAAAGTCGAAGTAAAACTAAACATGGCGTGATGTGATCACGGACACAAAAGTAATATAGAATGTAATCATGTTATAGTGTGAATGACTAGATATGAGATTATAAGCACGCAAGGGGGCGATGACGGCAAAATTGCATACCCGAATGACGAGGTATGAGGTAAAATGGTGACCAATTAGTTTAGGCAATAAAACAAGTTGTAGCCTAAATAACACTGTGACCTATGTAGAGCGCTTGTTAATATAAAACTAGCGTCAAGTAAGTATGCTGACGGACTCAGTGACTGAATGGTCAAATGACAACCCGATCAAAAGGGCGACAAAGGATAGGAAATAGGTGATATAGTTATGCTAAAAGTTTTCCCAAAGGGGGGGGGGGTGTTATTCCGATTCAGGAAAAGAGAGAAACTAAGCCGAGGTTTATCGGGCCATTTAAAATCATCGAGCGGGTTGGTAAAGTAGCATATCGCCTCGAATTACCCGAGGAGTTGAGTGGGATTCATAGCACATTCCACGTGTCACATCTCCGAAAATGTTTAGCGGACGAAACTGCTCGTATCCACTACGATGATATCGAGGTGGATAACAACCTCAACTATGCAGTAAAACCAATTGCGATTTTAGATCGTAAGGAGAAAAGTTTGAGAAACAAAGTAATTAAGCAAGTCAAGGTCAAATGGGAGCATCAGAAAGGTTCGGACACTACGTGAGAGTCCGAAGGGGAGATGCGACGTCTCCACCCTACATTATTTGGTACGTACTTTGGTTTCGGGGATGAAACCCTTTTTAAGGGGGGTGGACTTGTAACATCCCGAAAATATAAAACTTTATATTAGAATTATAAAGTTTAAATAAACGAGAATTTACTAACTTGGAATTTTAACCTAGTTAACTACAAGTCTAGAAATAACTTGAAATAGGGTTAAAATAACCAAAGTTATTAAAGAAACAAAAGTGGAGGGACCTAAGTTGTAGAACTTGAAACTAGAATTTATTAAAACAAATTAAATAAAAACCAAACACACAAAATTAGTGTGCTTGGTCGATCAAAAACGCAGGGGAGCGACCAGGAGTTCTCACCAAACCCTAACTCCACAAATTTGATCAATTGAAGGCTAATTCCTGTCCCAAATCGAAATCTGAACATAGATTCGTGATCCTCATCACAAGGGGGTTACAAGGTATGTGAAATTTGGTGCTAATTCTCTGTTTGAAATTCTCATGAAATTGGGAAAATCTGAAATTCATGGTTGCATGTTCGCTTTATGATGAATTAGGAACCATATAGTGTCTAGGGACAAACCCTAGACAATTACAAGTTGAAATCACGTGAAAGTTTAGTGAAACCTATGAACACCATTGTAGGTGATTAGTGGGTTATGTGTAATTTGATGAACACTAGGAAATAGAGTGTTGATCTAGTGTAACTTGACAATTTTGAAGTGATTTCAGAAATTATGAAGTTAACAATCATGTAAAATGGTTGATTGAGGGTGAAATTAGGGCTAAGTAATGAGCTAGGAATTTGCTATATAATCATGAAAAAATTCCGCCCTTAAAGTGTTTGTTGAAATGCCTCAAAGAAGGCTCGAAATTGAAATTTAAAGTTAGACGCATGATTGTGATGATTTGACAAAATTATGCGATATATGGTTGAAAAGGAGTTCTAAACAAGTCGTGATTGAACTCTATAGGAAAAGATACCGGAGCGTCGAGTGGACACGCCGATGGTGATTCGCGTTGAAGGGCGTGCACTAAAGGTACGTAACTTCCGGTTTCGTTATAATATGCATAAACAATAGTCTTAGAAATGTTGATGAGATTGTAGTGTCAAATGTGAGTTTGGTATGTCATAGAAGTGACGAAGTTCACTTGACAAACCAAGCGGGTCAAAAGGTTAGTTAGATATGTTGGTTGACAATATGATTAATTGGTCATTTTGGAATGTAAATAAGGTGATGTAGCTCACTAGATAAAGAAACGGGTTAGAATATTCGTGGTAAGAAGTTTGGTATGTTGATGAAATGGTGAATTCCATTAGACAACCAAACGGGTTAAATGACGATCGAAATGTTATTACTTGAAGCGACTTAAACGTCACTAATTAAATTGGAATTATTAGAGCGTAAATCATGGAATGATGTGATATGCATAAGGTTGACAAGCCCGGGAATGGGTAATTATGGTTAGAAGCCAATTTTGATAAATTATACAAGTATGTAACTTGACCCGTTACATTTAATGAATTATTGTTTAGCTATGCGTTGTTGATAAAAAAATTGTGTTGATTGTAGCGACTTTGTTCGTTACTTAATTCATAGGTTAAGAATTGGTTTGTAGTCGTTTGGTAGTCATCAAAATGGAGGATTTCCGTAGATGAACCAAACGGGTCAAATAACGATGCATTGTAGTAATAATATTGTAAGTAGATAGAGATGGCGAAAATGATCACAAGAGCACGAAGCCATAGTGTTGGTAAAGAAATGCCGGTGATCATAAGCCCCGGAAGTTGGGTAACAAGCGCCTTAGGCTTACTAGTCAAATGGTAGTAAAATAAGTAGAATTATAATGGGTCGAATAAATGCATAGCGACATTTAGTGGTTCGGTCCGTAAGTTAAAATTTCGGTATCAAAATTTTATTGGTTATGTCGGTAATGAATTTACAGATGTATAGCAAAAAGAATCACTTAAAACGGACAACCGAGCGGAAAGTTACGACTGTTTAAGTCAAAAATCTGAATTTTTCGGAGCTGGCAGCAATTGTAGGCTGAAAACCCGCACCTGCTGGAAAAACGTTTCCTCCGCGCCACGTGGAAGGATCCTTTAGATCTTCCGCGACACGCGATGGTCTCCGCGACACGCGAAAGAACCAAGGGAACCTGCCGCGACTCGCGGCAGGACTTCTTTTGAAATTTTATTTTATTTGTTATGTTTTGATGCTAAGGCTTGCTTATATAGTTTAAATTGTTGTCAAAACTAACGTTTTGGATGGTTTTGACCTTAGGTAAAAGTGGGAACTATCCGGATGGCGATCAAGCTAATGTCAAAGAACTGAACACTCATTTTGAAGCTTCCGCAATGTTTTAAATCTTTGATAGACTTTGTATATGGGTTGTAAACAATTTCTAAACAACTTTTGAAACGTTTTACCTTAGTCGTTAGTTGACTAAGGTTGATGCTATTTATGAACTTCTTTAATGAAAGTATGTTACTAAAGCAATATTTATTTGAAATAGTATAATCTATTATTAAAATTAAATGAAAATTTAAGGGTGTTACAGTTACCGCGTGCATTAGATCGAAATCGGTTCGGTTCGGTTCGGTTCGGTTCGGTTCGTTATTGTACCAAAAAGATACATACACTTCGTATAGAAATCAATACATGTTTTACATGGCCGAAAACGATAAAAACAAACACCGGTACTAGCATTTATGTTGTTCGTACGACACCGATCGGTTTAGAGTGTCACGGTACTGGTAACGTTATTGACGTTCGGCATGGTAAGGTAGCAATACGATGTCAGTTTATAGAAAGAAAAAATATATAAATAAACTCCTAAACCGAAAATGATGTTCTTCGGTTGGGTACAATATTGTAGCAATACGGTGTCAATTAATCGGAAAGAAAATGAAAATAAATAAATGTTGGTACTGATATAGATGTTGTTTAGTCGGTTCCGATTCGGTTTGGTATGATTGCGGCACAATATTCGTTATAAAAAAAATTATATCGCAATGTTGAAAAAAAATAAACATAGAACGCAAACCAATCGAATCGATATTATTTGAATAACATAGGTCCCGTCGTCCCGGTATCGATATTCATTTTTTGTTTTTTTGTTTTCGAACGATGTAAGGTTTTCTCTTTTGATCACTATAGGCTATTGTGAGTACAAGTACAAGTACTGTAACGAAACAAACAGATACCGACCAAACTCTCGCCGCGAAGCGCGAAAGGAATCTTACTAGTTATTATTATTGCATAAGCAAAAAAGATACATTTGATTTTAGGGCAAGTATTCAAGATAAAATAAAATATATTCCAAGTACTGTAACGAAACAAACAGATACCGACCAAACTCTCGCCGCGAAGCGCGAAAGGAATCTTACTAGTTATTATTATTGCATAAGCAAAAAAGATACATTTGATTTTAGGGCAAGTATTCAAGATAAAATAAAATATATTCTTAAAATAAATCTAAATACTTTGTGCCCAAAGGAAAACCAAAATTATATCATCTAATTTAACCTAATATTTTATTTGATTATCAACAACCGGGATCTGAATTTGAGAAAGATTCGGGCTGCAATCTCACCATATATATATAATGTTCCCATGACCTAAAAAGCCCAACACCAACAAATCGAGGTACTACTTCATTCGCACAAGCATCGAGGGTTCTTCTTCTTCTTCTTCCCATACTACAAACAACAAGGTGACGACGCTCTTTGCTACGATCATATGACAAACAAGAGATTACAAACAATGGACCCGATTAATATATCCGATCTACCCGAACCCATCGTCCACCACATCATGTCTTTCCTCACAACAACAGACGTCACAAGGCTTTCCATCTTGTCCAAGAAATTCTTCTCTCTTTGGGGCTCGTATCCGGTAATCGAATTCGATCAAAAAAGGTTTGCTAGAACATATCACGGTACGTTGGCCTCCATGACAAAAGATTTCATCCAACATGTTCTTAACTCGATTAGGCAACGTGAAATCAATGCCGTTTTATCTGAATTTAGGGTCAATGCCAATTTTGAATTGATATCGGTTGATAGTAGATTTGATACAGCAATCTTGATGGTTCTTAAGAATGGTGTTACATGTATGGAACTTAATTTAGGGTTTGCTGATTACGTGTTGCCGAATATGTTTGCTTCCAAAACATTACATGTTCTGAGGTTAAAAGGGTTACATTTAGATTTATGTGGCCTGATTAAAGTCTGTCCTTCGTTAACTACTGTGTTATTAAAATCATGTGTGATTCTAAAAGACGCCAAGTTTTCGAGCAAAACCCTAAGGGAAATTGAGCTACATTCTTGTGATGTTAAGTGCATTAAGATAGACGGTCCGAATCTTCATTCGTTCTTCTTCTCTTCAGATAAGAGTGACCCTAAGCCTTGTGACATTGATGTTTTGAAGTGTCGAAATATCAAGTATTTGTCGTTAAACAATGTGGTGAATGGGGGCTATTGGATTGAAGAACATGTCTATACTTTAAGTGAACTTAAAACCTTTATTCTCAATGGATGTCAAGACATTGGACACATTAGGATTTGTAATGACAAACTAGTAAGAGTTGAGTTTCGCCATTGTCATGCACTAACTTCTATTGAAGTTAGAGCGACATCCCTTGAATCTTTTGCGTTTGAAGGGATTGAATCGGCTCATGGAGGTATGCCTTGCAACATTACTTTCTTTTCTTCAAAATTTATCAAAGATCTCTCACTAAAGAATGCAGCCTTAGTAACTGATCAATGGTTAGAGACCCAACTTGCTATAATGACCCGTCTTGAGAGATTAAAGCTTGAGGCTTGTAACGCGTTAAGGAAGATAAAAGTTATTCATGAAAAGCTTCAGATTTTGGAGTTATGTAGCTGCCTTAGCTTGGTAGAAGCCGAGATCCATACACCACAACTGATTTCTTTCACGTATCAATATGGGAATGCAAATATTATGGAACGTGACAAGATGGTTACTGATCAATGGTTAGAGGCCCAACTTGTTAAGATGACTCGTCTCGAGAGATTAAGGCTCAAGCGTTGTGATTTGTTAAAGAAGATTAAGGTTTGGCATGAAAAGCTTCAGATTTTGGAATTATGTAGCTGCAATGGCTTGGAAGAGGCGGATATCGACACACCACAATTGATTTCTTTCATGTATCATGGGAATGTGATAGAGTTTGGCAAGATGGTTACTCGAGGTAGTTGTATCGCAACCCTGTCTATGATCCAATGGACTACTTACGACAATGCGTCATTTTGTAAATGGCGGAATATGCTTTCATTCTTTGGTCACTGCAAAGCTTTGAGATTGATTTGCAACTCCCCCAAGGTATACTCTTTTTTCTTCTTCTTTGCAATACAACACAAGTGCAATTTCACAAGTTATCTAAATGCATAGAAGTAATACAAATGTAGAGATTGTAGGTCCGGCTAGGAGGATCTAGTCGCCTAATCCTTGTTATCGAACACACCCGGTTGTGCGGAATCCAACCGGAGATGCAAACCGAGATCGAGAAAGTGAACAATACGTAAAGATATCAACGATTAACAGTTACGTGTATTGATTTCGACAAAGTTTCGGTACAATATTTGACAAATACAAAGCTCACCGGAACTTTCTCTCACTACACTCTCTCTCTAGTTTTCTTCTGCCTTATCTAGTGTCTAGGTGTCTTACTTGTTCTCTCTGACTGATGAAATGAACACAACACACGGGTATATATACCCAAACACATCAGGTTCGGTCGAAGGATCATGCAGACCGGTCGAAAGATCATCTTTCGACCAGGAACAGCTCGAATGATCAACATGTACCACGAAAGATGGGATCTTTCGTGGTCCATCGGTCGAAAGCTATCTATCGAGCTCATCATCGAAGGATATAAGTGATCCTTCGATGACACATCCTTCGAACCAAACAAATTACAAACATAATGTTGACTGTTTGGCCAAGTCAAACCGGAGGATGGTTGACTTGGTCAAACTTACAGACTAACAAAGACATCGTTCAGTAACAAGAGACAAAATACAGACAAAGTACAGACACAAGTGCACCAACAAACTCCCCCTTGGCTGTAGCTTTGTCTCGATCTTCGAGATAGTTTTGTCTTGATCTTCATTCTTGTAGGTCCTTCGTGTCTTCAAGTCTTTGACGTCTCTTCACGTCTTCAATGTCGGAGGATCTTTAAAGTCTTCACGTCTTGAAAGCAGAAAGTATACCAACAAACTCCCCGTTTTATGTAGGAAGTGTGTTGACAAACTCTCCCTTAACATAAGCTCCCCCTTGAGTTATGCTCGTGAAAGTCTTGTTCGTTATGAAGTGAGATCCTTGTGGTATTGATGATGGTCAGCGGCAACTCGATCATCTTCATCACTTGAGTGCCTTCACGTAGAGTCTTCATTCCGAGACTTTGTCATTGACCATGTTCTCCTCGCCTTTAGAATCTGCACATGCAAGAAATCTAAACGCATAATGAGAACAACTGCTTGGAATATCATAAGCAAGCGACACACATGTGACCATTGTTCAATCAAACACCGTCCGACAGTTTGAAAGTTTAAAATATTTTATCAATTTCAATTTTAACTTTCAAAAACTATGCAAATTTCGACCGTTTATGAAGATTTAGTCGTTTCGGTTTTCGTTCAGGTTTCAGGTAACGAAGACTCGAGCTCCAACATCGTACGATCGAAAATAAAATAGAAATAAAATCTTTTTGGCTTTTTAGAAAGTTTATATTAAAACACTCCTAAAATCTTTTTGGTATTTTTGAATATTTCAAATGTAAAGACTGAAAGCAGTAAATAAATATTTACAGACATTCTTTTTGTGAGTTTCGAGGGTAAGAGAATCATATCAGTGTACGGTCATGTCAAAACACTCTCTTTGTTCAATTAGTTAACATTAAGATAAGCATCCTATAACAATTATCGGTATTGTTGTCCACATAAGCTCAACTTATCAGATGTAATCATGGCGAGGGGATACGTTAAGGTATGATTTATACTTACCGACCGGTGTTCATCCACATCACGACACATTCCCGTATCAAGGTATGCACGAGGGTTCATCTTACCGGTGAGTATACCGATTATCATCTGTTTGACCGTATATGATGTGAGATTCTCACTTATTTTGATTTGCAAACAAGCCCTATGTGATAGAATCACTTATTGATGAGGAACTTGATTTTCGATGCATGAGGGCACAGGAGGAAGTCCGTGAACAGGTCAGTACTTTCGTACAGCAGAGAGACGAACTTGACTCCCGGAAAGAATTTGTGATATTTTATCACTTATTTTGAGGGACATGTGATTGTTGATCACTTATTGAGGTCGAATGCAGTATGTACACGTATGTATGGTATCATGGAAGATCTAGACTTGCGTCCCCGTTATTTTTCGGTAAAAGATACAACCATGATACCCAGATGATAAGCAGCATAAAGACCGAATATCTCAGAACCTCGGCAATCTCTCAAACGAAATTTCGGTACCAAGACCATATGCCAATGAATGGTTCCCACCTGGTCTTCAGTCGGATTAAGTTTATATCACCCTGCACACTTTAAAATGATTGTGAGCCTACCGATACATCTTATATAGAGCTGCTTATCGTTTTTCATTTTAGGTTTAAAGAGGTTTAGACAGACCACTGATGTACTATCATTTTCTCTTTTGCTCGCCAGGAAACTCATTTTTGCTTTTCTATTGTTTTTGTGTTTTTGAAATTTTTCAATGTTTTTGGATTTTCAAATTTTGGATTTACTCCCCCTAAAATCAATAAACTAAGACAAATTTAAAACACAAAGGTATTTACAAAAATGATTTTCCGATGTTGGTTTTACTCTTGCTTGACCTTAATGCCATTTACCAATAATAAATAGTCAAATCTTGATTTGTCAAATGCTTTGGTAAAAAGGTCGGCACGTTGGTCATCGGTGTGGACGTAAGCAACATCGATTAGCCTTTTCTCAAAGCAATCACGTATGAAGTGATACTTAATGTCGATGTGCTTAGTCTTTGAATGCTGCACAGGATTTTTAGTGATCTGTAATGCAGCAGAATTATCAACGTAAATAGGAGTAGTTAGGAATTCAAAACCGTAGTCACGCATTTGTTGTTGTATCCATAGGACTTGGGAGCAACAACTTGAGGCAGCAATATATTCAGCTTCGCATGTTGATGTAGCGACGCACGTCTGCTTCTTGCACTGCCAGGTGACTAGGCGATTTCCTAAAAACTGACATCCAGCCGTTGTGGATTTGCCGTCGATTTTGCATCCGCCAAAATCAGAATCACTGAATGCGATCAAGTCAAAGTTATTATCCCTAGGGTACCATAGACCGGTGTCAGGGCAACCCTTCAAATAACGAAAAATCCTTTTTACAGCTGCAAGATGTGAGGCCTTCGGGTTGACTTGATATCTGGCAAGCAGGCACGTTGGATACATTATATCTGGTCTTGATGCTGTGAGGTACATAAGAGATCCGATCATCGCGCGGTAGTGTGAGGGGTTAACATCTTGACCCTTCAAGTCTGGAGTAATTCCGTGATTTTGCGGCAATGGGGTACCGATGGGCGTTGCATCAGACATCTGGAAACGGCTCAAGATGTCACCAACATATTTAGTCTGATGGATGAATATCCCAGACTCAGTTTGTTGTACATGTAGGCCCAAAAAGAAAGTCATTTCCCCCATAGCACTCATCTCGAATTTATCCTGCATAATGCGCTCGAAATTCCTACACAAAACATCATTAGTAGAACCAAATATAATATCATCAACGTATACCTGTACCAGTAGAAGATCTCCATCTTGTTCTTTGACGAAAAGAGTACAATCGATAAGACCTCTGCGAAATCCATTCTCCAGCAAATAATTAGATAAGGTTGCGTACCAAGCTCGCGGTGCTTGATGTAGACCATAGAGAGCTTTGTTGAGCAACCAAACCCGATCGGGATGGATAGGATCTCCAAAACCTGGAGGCTGTTCGACGTACACCTCTTCTTCCACTACACCATGTAAGAATGCACTTTTCACGTCCATCTGGTATACCTTGAAACCTTTGAATGAGGCATAAGCCAGAAAAATCCGAATTGCTTCTAGACGTGCAACAGGTGCATACACTTCGTTGTAGTCGATCCCTTCAATCTGACGAAAACCTTGAACGACTAGCCTTGCTTTGTTCCGGATAACGATCCCACGGTCATCCTTTTTGCATTTAAACACCCAACGGGTACCAATCTTCTTGTAACCAGCATGTTTCTCTACGAGTTTCCAGACACCAAGCTTCTGGAATTGCTGCAGTTCTTCCTGCATTGCTTCAACCCAAGAGCTATCTTTCAATGCTTCTTTCCAAGTTCTTGGCTCTTCCTGTGAGACATAACACGCGAAAGACCAATCGTTTTGTTGCCCAGATTCTCTGATAGCTGCATACAAGCCTGCATTGTTGTTGTTCCGCAACATGTTTCTTGTTTGAACGCCACTTTGCACATTTCCGATGATGTTTTGTTGAGGATGGGTATTATGAATCCTTGTCTCTGGATTATCTTGAACTGAAATGTTTGTACCCAGATTGTTGAGATTGAGATCAACAATCAATTCAAGGCCCGGAATTGACGAAGAGGATGATGCAGTAGCTTCAGCTGTCCTAGGAACAACCACTGGAGGAGTACCCTCTGAAGTACCATGAACTGCTGTTGGAGCTTCTTGAACTGCATCTAGAAATTCATCATCCTCTGAAGATTCGTTCAATTCGGAAGCATCATGAAAATCCTCATTGTCGAGAGCATTATTGTTCACCGAAGATGGTTCTTGATTGACAATAATGGGACGAACCAACGGTGAATCTGCTGCATTGTCACTCTCGAAAAACATCCTTGCCGCAACATTTTCTTCAACTGCTTCAACATTGATCGAATTGAAAAAGTCATCGTACTCAAACATCCAAGGCTGACCAGGATTTTTGACTGGTAAAGTGTGCCTTTGTACTCTGACTTCAGACCATTCCTCGACCCTTTTAGTCTCTAGATTCCAGACTCTTAATTTTGGGGTGGAATACCCAAGAAAGTATCCCTCGATGGCTCTTGCCCCAAACTTTCCATTAGGATCGATTATTGTGCACGGAGCTCCAAACGGTTCAAGATAAGACAAATCTGGTTTCCGTTTGTTAATAAGCTCAAAACAGGTCTTGTTGTGTCTTTTGACTGTAAGGACTCGGTTCAGCGTATAGCATGCAGAGGACGCAGCTTCAGTCCAGAATGGAATCGGCAACTGTGACTCTACCAACATAGTCCTAGCAGTCTCGATCAATGTGCGGTTCTTACGTTCAGCGACGCCATTCTGTTGAGGAGTATAAGCTGCACTAAATTCGTGAAGAATACCTTTTGAAGTGCAAAACTCCGCCATGGCATGATTTTTGAATTCTGTACCATTGTCGCTACGTATCCGCCTAACCTTCAAGTTGTAAAGATTCTCAATCTGAATGATCAAGTTTTTGATAATACCGAAGGTTTCACTCTTGTGTGCCATGAACGCCACCCAAGAAAATCTTGAATAATCATCAGTTATCACGAGGCAATATTGATCATTCCTAATGCTTTTGTGCTTGACAGGACCGAACAAATCCATGTGCAAACGTTCAAGAGGAACAGCCACCGTGTTGACTTTCTTTGTAGGATGTCGCTTCTTCGTTTGTTTTCCTTTCTGGCACGATACACAGACGTCTTGAAGATGAAAGTTTTTAAGAGGAACACCATTCACTAATTCATTTGACACCAAATGATTCATTTTGCGTAAGTGAATGTGACCCATTCGTCTGTGCCAAGAGATTGTGTCTTTTTCTGTGGCTTTGGAAACGAAACATGTTGCTTGTGCAGACGTTGTAATAGCTTGGCTCATATCAAGGACATACAAATCATTTATCCTTGGAGCCGACAAGAGAATCCATTCTTTCGGAATTTTGAAGCCGGGTTTCAGCACATAACATCCATTTGCATCAAAGTGTACTGAGAACTGCTTATCACAAATTTGAGAAACGCTAAGAAGATTGTGATCAAGTTGTTGTACGAAGTTGATCTTGTCAAAACTAACAACCCCGTTGGAAATCATTCCTTCACCCGTAATATATCCGCCCTTATCTCCAGCAAAAGCAACATAACCTCCTCTAATAGATTTGACGTCGTAGAGAAGCTTCATGTCGCCTGTCATGTGCCTGGATGCCCCACTATCAACAATCCAATGACTACTGATAGTTCCTCCTGGAACACCCTGCACATGAACTCACACAATTAGTTGGAGATGGGGACCCAAGCCATTGTGGTCTTGGGTCTTCCATTTTCATCAATCACAATAACCTCTATTCTTTGATGATTCGAGAATTGAGATGATCCCCCTGAATTTTTAACCGTTTTTGGTTTCCAGGTCTGTTTTGTTATACCAGTGTTATTCTTTAAAACCTTAACTTCATGGTTGTCTGAAGTTTTTAAATTGTTTGGTTTGACAGAAACAGATGGTTTGTTAATCACATCGGTTTTAATTGCCTTTTCAATTTTCTTGACCTGTTGGCGTTTCTGTTTCTTTTCCCTTTCTTTTATAAGTCGGGGATCTTGTTTTACAGAAACAGATCATTTGCGGTCAGTTTTGTCACGGGGATCATCTTCTTTGGCTTTCAATTTATGAAGATACGGGCAATTTCGAATGATATGCCCAATTGTACCACATTCAAAACATGATCTTCGTTCAACAAACCCCGAAGTATCATGTGATCGTCTTGCCGATGATGAAGATGAACTTTGTGATCTCGAGGTACTAGGTTTCGAACAACTTGGTTCATTCCTTTTCATCACTGTTGCTTTCTTGACAAAATCTAAGTTAGATTGATTTTGAAATGTTTCAATTTTGTCCGTTCCCTTAGATTTCACAAAGTTCACATTCTTTTTCTTCTTTTGATTTGGCTTCTTTTGAGTTTGAGCCGGCAAATTTCCCTTTTGTTTGGCATGATTTTGCTGTTTTGGCACTGTTGGTAATTTTTGATTGCCAAATTGTTTTCGAACCTCGGCCTTGGGGATCGGAGGGCACTGTGTTACAGTAACATTTGGTCCTGTCTTTCCCAAAAACTTACTTGTCGAATTTTCAAACACGTTACTGATTAAAGATGGATTAACATTTTTAACAGGAAAATCTTTGTCCGAATAAATTTTATCATCACCAACAAGAGTGTACAGCAAATTCACACTCTCCGACTCTTTTACAGATGTGGACTCGGTTGGAACAGTCTTAGCAGGTTTTGCGGGAGGATCACATAGAATATGATTCTCAAGAGGTATGTCCTCTTCTTTGATTACCGCATCAGACTTTTCCGAATCAGTATCATCGGATTCATCATCAGAAGAATCAGTATCCTCAATCACAACTGTAGGATCCTGATTCTGTTCAGCAGAGGACACACATGTATCTGCTGACACATCTGAATCTGATGATACTTCTTTCTTGTATCCGAGACCTGTTGCACATTCTGTTGCAAATTCCTTAACATCTAGAGGAACAGATGGTTCAAAATGAGTTCTATATTCCTCATCAGGCAGTGCATCATAATTGTGTCTGACAGGTGGTGGACATTGCTTATACCCTATGCATGTGACATCCTTTTTCTCTTTTTGAACATCAATGATGTGATCCAACACATAGCTAGAACTCAAATAACTGTCTAACTTAAGTCGGATCGCCTCACTTTCAGTTTTAACACAAGCCATTTCCTTTTGCATCACCTCAAGACGAGTGATATACAAATTAATGTCAGTTTGTTTTCTGGAAACCATTTTTGTTAACTCGATTTTATCTTTCTTTAATTTTTCAATCATCGTTTTAAAATCCTTTTCATGGTTTTCATAAAACATGTTGGCTTCAGTGCACTTTGAAAGATCAACTGTCAATTTCTGATTATGAATAAACGTCACATCATATTTCTCTTGCAAAGCCTCATGTTTGCTTTGCAATTCACACCACTTATCATTCACTAGAACATGTTTGTCTTGCAAGTCAAACAAACTAGCTTGTAGAGCATCGTGTTTGCCTTGCAACTCAGACATGTTTGCTTCCAAATCAACACATCTAACATTCAAGCTATCACAGTTATCACAGCTAACAGAAGTGGGTTCATCGACACATACCTGACTTGATGAACTGTCGACATTAGCCATAAAGGCTGAATGGAGAGAAGACGAAGAATAAGCAGCTTGATCCACCAAAATAGGTCTTCTTTGAATTCCTGCTGCAGCGTCTTCCAAAAGCTCATCAATATTTGCATCGACTGACGCACTTGGTGTGTCATCTTCCTGATCATTGCCTGAAGTGGAGGATTCTTCATCTGAACTTCTACTATAACCAGAAGAGTCTTCATCCTCAGAAGAGTCACCACCATTGGCGGAAGATTCTCCACCACTGGCGTGATTTAAATCCTTCACGATTTCAGCAAAACAAGCTGTTCCATCTGGAGCATCATTTCCCAACTGGATTGACCAATCACAGCCTTCATCTACTTGAACCACAAGTGCCTGGTTGGCATTTGATGGTCCTGCTTGAGTCTGGTTGTTGACAGGCACCAACGTACGAACATTGTTTCTGTTCTGGTTCTGCTGGTTGCCTTGACCTCTAAAAGGATTCTGGTTTCCATGTTGAGATGGCCTCGTACATTCACGCTTGAAATGACCACGTTCACCACAATTGAAGCATCTAACAGCCTGCTTGTCAAACCCATACTTGGTGTCTTTCTTGCTTTCCAAGCTGGTTCTGCCAGTTCTTTCCATGAAATCCTTTGCTCGCCTAACAGCACTGGCAAAGGCCCACTTGATGTCCATCATCTCCATCTCCATCTCCTCTTTATCGATCTGCTGGTAGTCTTCTTGTGTCAGATTAATGTTACCAATCTGACCTTCCACCAATCCACAGTATGCGCTCACCAAAGTGTTTAGCAGCTCCATGTGTTCTTTTGCTACTTCAACACTGACTTTAGAAAAGCTTGAGGTATCGAGCCGTACTGTATTTTGCTTTGATTGCTGACCAGCAGATGATGTGCTTCCATAACACGCTTGCTGTTGAGGAGGAGGAGGAGGAAGTGGATTTCCGAATATATCAGTTTCTCTGATAGGTTGTTGGCTTTGCTGTTGTGGCACTGGTTGAGGAACTGGTTGAGGAACTGGATTAAGCGGATTTCCATATATGTCTGTTGTTGGAGGAGGAATGTCATACAAGCTAGTGCTAGACACAAATGCTGTTTGAATTGGAGCGTGTGAAGAAGGTTTTGTAGAAGTGCTAGAAGCTCCATAATACATTTCGGGATTTTGTGGCACTGGAACTCTTTTAGCCTTGAGAGTTTCTTCCTGATTCTTGTTTTCCAGGAGTTGAGCAAAGTCACCGAAGTTTGTTGTATCCAAAGTGCCGTTGTACTTCAGGATTTCTAAGAAATTATTCCACTGAGGTGGCAGTGCATCTGCAAACTTTTTCACTATCTCTGCTGAAGTTGTTACAACCCCAATATTTCCCAATTCAGTCAGCAAATGAGTAAATCGACTTGTCAAATCTCCTAAAGATTCATTCTGCATACAAGTAAAACCATCAAACTCTTTCTTTAGCAGGTCTTTTCTTAATTGACGTGTCGCTTCATTTCCTATGCCCCTTGTTTTCAATGCGTCCCACAACCTCTTCGTTGTCTTGTGACTGACAAATTGATGATAAATATCTTTGCTTAACGCCTGAGTAAGAATGGCATACGCTTTCTTCTCTAAGTCATAGACCTTCTTCTGATCTTCCGTAAGATCAGCAAACGTAGCAGCAGATGAAGCGGCAACCTCTATTGTTTGATCAAAATCTGTGATGAAACGCAACCACAATTCTGTATTTTGACCAAGGACGTATGTATGAAATCTACCAAACCATCCCTGATATTCACTTAAGTGCATCAACTTTGGAGGCCTATTCAAACTTCCCGTTTCACTTTCGCTTAGCAAAATGCTTTGAACACTTGGAGCTTGATTTGACGCGAATGCCCATTGACCGGTAGATGTAGCATTAGCTTGCGAAGATGCCGGTGCGGGAGACGGAGTTCCATAGTACATTTCTCTAAATAAATCCTCACTGCTTCTATACTTGTTTTCTGTATTTGACGGAGTACCCCAGGCCGGATTCATTTTTGATCAGCCGAAGGATACCTGTTCGAAAGACTTGAAAAACACAAACTGTTAAACACAAACAGACTCTGGATCGAAAGATCAACACCTGTTCGAAGGATCAACAGGGTTCGAAAGATCTCTGTTGAATTTCGAACAATGTTTTCGAAAGATTCTCCAAACGAAGGATCCTTATCTTTCGAAAATGAACTGTAGACCGAAAGATGAACACGAAAGATGACTTCGAAAGACTCCCCAATCGAAGGATCCTAGTCTTTCGAAAATGAGCAGAAGACCGAAAGATGTATGTTTCGAAAATATTCCTTGGAACGAAAGATAAGTCTTACACTTCGAAGGATGCTCGAAGGATGACTATCTGTCGAACCTCCTTTGGTCGAAAGATGATCTTTCGACTTCGAAGGATATCTTTCGAACTTGCTCTGACACAGTTGACAAATGAGACAGGTTGGTGAAAAGTTGACGGGTTGGTGAGAACTTTCGGCAGAAAGTATGTTCAGACCATATCTTTCAGGTCTGAACATGCAGGTTTTCACCAACCGGGTAATGTCCAATATTTTAATCAAAATACAACTTCCAACACACAAACACTTTGTAATTCAAAATTTTCAAGATCAAAAGTGTAAAATTAGAAGAACAATATGATGAACACCATGAACTTCACGAAGTTTCTGGTAAACCGAAACTTTCCGAACACGAGTTTTTGCTAAAATGTTTAAGAAAAACCAACAACTAACAAGATAAACAATAAGGTTTTTAACAAAACACCAAGCAAAAACAGCAAGATTAGACCAGATTTAAAGAGTTTTTCAGAAAATATGAACTTTTCAAAAACCCGAAAAACAGCCCGAAAACACCTCGGTTTTAACAAGGAGAAGAGCCAAGGCTCTGATACCACTTGTAGGTCCGGCTAGGAGGATCTAGTCGCCTAATCCTTGTTATCGAACACACCCGGTTGTCCAACCGAGATAGCAAACCGAGATAGAACACGCAAATAATCAACACACAAGACTCAACGATTAACACCACTTGTATTAATGCGTATGAAAGGTCCGTTACAAGCACAAGGTTTACAAATCAGTCCTGTAAACTCTCTCTAAGTGTGTGTGTTCCTTATCTGTCTAGGTGTCTTACTTGTTCTCTCTGACTGATGAAATGAACACAACACACGGGTATATATACCCAAACACATCAGGTTCGGTCGAAGGATCATGCAGACCGGTCGAAAGATCATCTTTCGACCAGGAACAGCTCGAATGATCAACATGTACCACGAAAGATGGGATCTTTCGTGGTCCATCGGTCGAAAGCTATCTATCGAGCTCATCATCGAAGGATATAAGTGATCCTTCGATGACACATCCTTCGAACCAAACAAATTACAAACATAATGTTGACTGTTTGGCCAAGTCAAACCGGAGGATGGTTGACTTGGTCAAACTTACAGACTAACAAAGACATCGTTCAGTAACAAGAGACAAAATACAGACAAAGTACAGACACAAGTGCACCAACAGAGATTTAGATAATTTGTCCATAGTTGTAAGCATAAAGTTTTTAACATTTCTCTCCACATGTTCTAAAAGTGAATCTAGGCCATCCAATCATTACTATTTTGATTATGAGCTGATTGTATATGAAAAATGTTAAAAGTGATGATCAGTTTACATAGTTTATATAGGGTAGGGAGGGGATGAAATACTATGCTGGCCATGGCAACATTATGTAACATTTTGCAGAAACACTTTATCATTTTTTTTTAATAAAATGCCTAAATTTTGTCACTGTAGAAGACACGAATTATTTTGGATATCTTGAACTTAAAAACAAAAAGCACTCCTTTATCAATAAATAAACATTAAGATTAACTTGTTTGATACTTTAAGTGGCTAATTAAGTTTCTTTTTGTGTGTGTATGATCATGGATGATTAGGAAATGATGATGCCTGAATTACATAGGGAGAGATTAATTTCACCATTATTTGGTTTGCAACACTTGGAGGTACAAATAAAATTTTTAGACAAGATTGATGGAGATCTGGTGGATGGCTTGCTATGGCTTTCGCCTCTTCCATACACTCTACATGTATCTTCTTCTTATTCACGGCTGCAAATGATTATAAAGGTACCATATTCTCATATTTGGTTCTCTCTTTTAGTTGATCATTAGTTGTAAGTTAATTGTGGTTTTGCTAAAGCACAAATTTTATAGTAAGTATATATTAACCTGTAAAGTTGTCAAGTGCTTAATTTAAAAGAACTGGTGGAGGAACCGATTAAAAGCATAAACTTAATTTTTTTTTAATCTTTTGTCCCCTCTCTAAGCATGACTAACAACATTGAGATAAACTCAATCCGTTGTGTTTATGAAACGGTTGTTGGTTTGTTTGAGAGAAAAGATACAGTAAGCATCCAAAAATTTTAACAAATGGTTATTTTGTTTAAACAAATTACAAATGCCATTTTTTGGTACACAAAATTGACATCATTTTTTTCCTTACAAAACCTGCAGTTTGTGTACAACCATTATATTGAAGGGGAAGAAGATGGAAACCCGTGTTGTGCAACTAGACCTGTAAAATGCTGGAAGCATCACTTAAAGAGGTTGGAGATTCAAAGCAGTGACGTCTCTCTCAAGAATGGATCAAACGAGTTGCAGAAATATTTTCTTACAAATGCAAATATAGCAGATTTGATTGTTTCAGTTTAGGTTTGAAGTGAGGGTGAAGAACTGAAGATGTGACATGTTATTTCAGTGATGCATTTGGATGTTCTATCATTTCATTTGGATCCTTGAAGATTTGAACATGTTATTTTCCATTTGATGTAATTTTAGGCTGGTTTGAGATTTAAGACTAGCTATGTTGTTGAAGATTTGAACATGTTATTTTCCATTTGATGTGATTTTAAACTGGTTTGAGTTTAAAGACTAGTTATGTTCATGAATCTTTATAATAGACTATGAAAATCTTTATATGAAAATGTTCATGAATCTTTAAACTGGCATACATATATATAACACGTCAATATGCTCTTGTTTTGATTTATAAATAAAAGTACACTTTTAATAAAGATAAAATAATATCGGACAGGACTTATCTTGATATATACAGCTTAATGAAAATGTTTGACTAACATTCAATTAGATTAAGTGTCTTTTAACAAAATAATATTAGGGATGTTATGAATTATTAGCAGACATATACGCCCTACCCATTTTGTTTTATTTCTTTTGTATTCTATAAATCATTAAATGTATCTCATGGTTGAATAGATGATACAATATATTCGTTGCCGTTCATCTTTTGAGTTTTTATCAAAAGAAATATTAGATGTAATATGATTGTGAAAGAAGAGAAGAATAGAGAAAGATATATAGAGGAAGTTTTGATCTCAAT